>LUCH01001040.1:77767-129224 GCA_013368495.1 Paragonimus heterotremus
AATAGTCAGTACATACAACTCACACACACTTCTCGGTTCCTTGCCTTGCGTTCTCTCTGCATCCAGTACCGCCAAGAAACGGATTTTTAGAGAATCGGGAGTTAACTGAATCAACCGGCTAGTGTGGCGAAATTGTCTCATTTATCTGCCATCGGAACTAATCCATCGGTCGTCCAACGAATCTCATCTCTGGCGCTGTCCTCCTATCTGGTAGTGGTCTGTTCAAACTAACGGACTTTGACTTATCAGTGAGTCGTTCATATTTTACCGATATATCTCCTGTTTAATTTGTAGTCTATCTTTGGGCCTATCCATAACCGTTACGACTCTTCTTTGATACTACCATATTTTGGTTATTTTTATTATTTGACTGATTAGGCCACTACAAGCAAAAGCGATCTCCATTTCCTTAACTTTTTCCACTAACCAAGCCTCAAAATCAGCCTTTAAGATACGTTTCAGGTTCCTACGGATATCTCTTTTAGGCTTGTTATTTAAACTGCCAAGAGGGATGTTCCGTCTAGCTTTTAACAACTCCAAGGCTTCTTCTGAAATCCAATGTTTGATCGACCCGCGAACCCCCGTCTCTCGTGCTAAAGTACCGGCTTCAGAAATCGCCTGTGAGATCACGGTCCAATAGGTGTTAAGATGTTTTGGATGAGAACGTCTAAAGCAGCTTTCTAAGCTGGTTTGATATTTATGGTTTACCGACAATGAAGCCAGTTCTAAAACTGCTAATTGTTGCTGTTGGTTGCATCGTTGCCTAGAAGAAGTAAGAACAAGACCACAACATACCAACGCAGGATCCGAATCCAAGTACGTGCTTCAACAACAACGACAGTCCTGAATCAAACCACGACACATGTGATTAACAGCAATTTGGTCTGTCTGAGACCAGACCTGATTCGGTGAAGGTGGACACCAAGTATAACATTTACGCGCCCGATATATGAAATTAATATCAGGTGAAATTAGCTTATGCTCACCACACAGCTAAACAGCCACCAGCCATTTTGTCGTATGATGTGGTTCTATCCCAAACCAGCCACCTAAACCAAGGCAGCCGATCTGAGCATTCATATCTCCTGCCAGAACGACTGCATTAAAGTCACGTGTCGACCGAAGGAGAGTGGCTAAATCCGAGTAAAACGCGTCACTGAAGCTGACGTCACTACAGTCATTTAGAGCACAACCAGATACAAGGAAAAGATTCTTACAGGTTTTCCGTCTAAAGTTGGTTCTAACGGAATCCGCCAAGCGGACGGCGCAGTCTACGGTTAACAGAAATCCATTCGACAAATGCGGCTGCGGCCGTCCGTCTGAAGACTATATCTACTCCAGCCAACCCGGTAGCGGCAACAGTGGGATCACACGAGGTGTATAACGAATATCGGGTAAACATTGCGTGTACTATTAGTTTCATACACCGACTACTGTCCTGGATCCTAGTCCTTGAGATACAGCGGATATCGACATGCAACGAGTCTAACGTTCGTGTGAGAGCGGCCTCTGACCTGTGTGTTTTAGAGTGCGAACAATGAAGGCACCTATATTAATTTGCATTATAGATCTCAGCAAGGGACGAGGGAGGCCTTAGGCCGAATGGTAACATATGAGATATACAAACACACCGTTACTATTATCAGCTACATCTTTTGTAGTGTCGCAGAGTAACTACTAGAAAGGAGGGTCAGGGGGTGGTCGGAGAGCTAAGTTTGATGGGACATTAGGGGAGGGATAACCAGTAACATGCTTTCGCCTAACCGTCCTGCTGTATGCAGCAGATAGGGCGACCGGATTAGGACTTCCTGGACAGGTCAAAATTTCCGATCTCATCAAACCTGCTAGGCGGGGTTATCGCGGGTTTAGTGATTGTAGTTAACAGACAGTAACTGTCTCCATTTCGATACGACTGGGCAACCTGATCATTACTCACAAGCGAAAGTGGTTGAGTGTTCACATATGATAATTCGGTCGTGCCTAACGTGAGGTCAATGGCGCAGTGGTTAACACGGTTGCCTCATGAACAGCATGTCCGTGGTTCAAGTCCGACTGCATTGGCGATGATATGCACTACTGACGAGCTCTAATGAGAGCGAAACTCGAGTCTAGTGCTTCTTTTCGGAATGGGCCGACTGGAAAGTCTATGGGGATGCGACAGCTGCGATCAACTGTCGGGGATGTTTAGACTGAAATCAAACAAATCCCCGACTACTCATCCGTAACCTTTAAAATTATAGGATTCCAACCACAATTTTCGATTTATTTTCTGTTTATAGCATTGTTCTAATTGTTGATTGTCCAAGGGGCTCTGATTACAAAACTTTAATAGACATTCATTGCAAGGTTATCCCTAAATTTAGTATAAAATCTCAAGAATAGTCCATTTTGGCTGAACACCTAACAACATTTCGAGGCGATCGGGCAACCTGGTCATCACTCACAAGCGAAAATGACTGAGCTTTCAAATAGGATAATTCGGTCATGCCTAAAGTGAAGTCATTGACGTAGTGGTCAACACGGTTGCCTCATGAAATCGTGGTCAGAGTTCTAGTCCTGACCGACGCAATTATAGGCACTAATGAAGAGTTCTAATGGGAGTGGAACTCGAGCCTATTGCTTGTTATCAAAAGAGTTCAATTGGAATGTCTATGAGAATACGACAGCTGCGAACAATTATGGGTGACGTCTAATCTATACAAATAGAAGTCACAAAAACCATCCGACTGCCTCTAAAAATAAAACCGAATATCAAACCCTACGGCTGCGAAGCCAGCGTGACGACGGCTGCCACGGTAGTATAAAAAAACCTCTAAAATTTATATTGTAATCTAAAAAAGGCCAACAGTGATACGTGGGTTGTCTTGCACATTGGTATTTGGATCATATCTTATCGGTTACTTCTGCAAAGTTACTGAGCATATTATGTGGTGTTGACAAGCAACAAGGAAAAGTCAATCTAATCATGTCTGTGACAGTCGGTCCAATGACCAAGGTGAAAGAAGCAAGATGCAACTGAAGCGTACTCATTGATAACAGTCATGAAACTGATGTTACGTAATAGAATTGCTGCAGATCAAAATGGCACACTGACGGTCCAGAAGGAGAAAGATATGGTGGGAAAATCGATAAGTTAGTTGAAAAATTACTCAAAATGGATCAGGAAGGAATAAAGCTAGTCCTTAGGTTGTTGAACACTATGAAAAATACCTCTGTCTAGATCTTTTCGTTTGCAGAGGAGAGGAAAATAAAAAAGAATCAAAACGTAAAAGTCGAATATATTTATATAATATGTAGCAAACCAGACAGTTGAACCGTATGGTGAGTAAGGGTAAATCGTGTGTTCGTATTTGAAAGAACAGTCAACAGATCCTCGTCACACACAGACATGCAACTAATCTGAATCCTCTGTCCAAAGTCTCACGGAACTTAAAACACGCTCCGAGAATAAGACAGATGATCGTAAAAATAAAATAACGAGATTCTTAAAATCGAAGTTAGTTGCTCTAAGTCATCATGAAGTGATTATGACATTTAATGGTCAAAGTCTCACCAGACGTCAAATTATATCATCATTTGTTCTGAGATATTACAAGGTGCTTCACACACTTTGATTCTGCGTCCTATATCGTGAAAGAGGCTTCGTGGTCAAATAAACTGGGGATCGTCCTTCAGCTTGAACACAAGTCCCCGGGAACATGCTCTTTTTATTGACCAGCCATCATAGTATTTCCTTCCCCTAAGCAGCTCATACTACAGCTGTGTGAATGTGTGCACGGACAGCTGGGTGCAACAATCCTGGACTTTGCTGTCAGAATTGTGAGTTAAAGAACCAGAAACGACGGACACAAGTGATGGTGGACCAAGTTCCATCCAAAAATTGAATAAGCTTGCGAAAGATGGTGCTGTGTGAAAGCAGTGATTGTTAAATCTACAGTTCTACACTTGAAGCCTATAGCTACATGTTATTTGTCATGTTCTGAGGGAATTTGTAGCAACTCATGCGCATTTGGATAAGTGACTTTTTAGTATGGTACGATTACTTTATAAGCCAGTGCTCCTCTCTGGACGGATCACCTTTAAAACATTGTGTTCCCTTAATCCACTTAGTCAAAACAGAGAGAAGACATATATCGCGAGATGTTAACATTTCGATTTACTCTCATCAGTAGCCAACGTAAAACTAGCAAATTTTATACAAACTGCGTATAGCAACAACAATTGAACGAACCAACCACACAGTTCTGACCTTTCACACGCTAATAGTCCAATCAATTCCACGGCAAGGAGATTGATTACGTCAACGCCTTCTGTGCACACTAAACTGGCCGATGTTGTTTGATTAGCATGGCCTCGCTAATCGCCAACACTTTCGGGTTGCGATTATGTAACAATATCTTGAACGATTTAACCGGGTCAACTAGGTGACCGGTTGCTAAGATGTGCTTGGCGATCGATGAAGCTAGGGTTTTCGAGTTTGTTACAGTCACTAGGTCGTTTTTTGATATTGCCGTTGATAACCACTTAGGAATGTGCTCCGTCATGAGTTGATGCAAACGCCGATCTGTCCTGCCTATGTAGACGTCATTGCAACTGCAATTGAACTGGTATATTACGTGAGAGACAGACTGATCGGTTGAGTGTGTATCACCGCTACGGAAAGCCAAGCCCCTAGTGCTTAGCAGGATACGTAGTTGGGCCGCTGGGTAGGTGCGTTGCAACGCCGACATCAATTTGTGACTAATGTTGTTAGTCAAGTGGTCACCTTTGAATTGAATTTGCAGAAATATGTTCTTTTTCTGCGCACTGCAGCTGATCACTTTTGGTTCTTTCATCTTACTGTGGATATCCACAAACTTTTCAGGGTAGCCGTTATCCACCAGCGTTTCCCTAATAAACTCTTCTTCTTTCCCCAGTCTATCTGCTGTGCAAATCATTCTGGCTCTGTAGAATAACGTTTTCACTAGCCCTCGTTTATAAGCAATAGGTGCGAAGCTGGAGAACTGCAAATATTGTCCACTCCAAGTTGGCTTTCGATAAACAGATCGCTGCAATGTACCATCTTGACGCCTAGTTATAAGAATGTCTAAGAACGGCAAACAATTATCCACTTCTACCTCATAAGATACAGAGAGGTTTGGGTGGAGGGAGTTCAGATAGTTATAAAATGAAGTAAACGTACATTCATCAGTAAAAACTAAAATGTCGTCCACGTAACGTTTGTAAAGTAGGACCCCCAAAATTCTTTCTTGAAATTGCCTTTCAAGCATTCCCACCTTTAATCGGAACAGGCTTAACAGTCCTCACTGGTTTTTTATATAAGGTGACGAGTGGTATGCATGCTGGTCATTTTCAACAAATCGTCCATACCAATGAACCAACACACTAATGTATATGTAGGTTATTTACATAAAGGTGGAATTTGACCTTCTTGGACAACTGGGGAGATGCTCCTTTCAACGGGTTCTTCCTATTTCTGAATTAGTGGTGTTATCCGAATAAAAAATTACTGAGTGCTGATTTTATGTTGCTGCTGAGTGTGTTTTTCGCTAGTAGCACCTTATAACTGTTCACAAGTCGAATAAGAAAAAGATTGCCCACAGAATGAGATCACCAATAATTAAATGATTGATTGGTATTCGTTCGATCTAGGACTAAGTTGATTAGCCCAAAGAATTGCCACTCTCTTCAACTAGAAAGGGTTGAAATTCTATGAGCGTTTTGACCTTCGAATTGGTGGACAACCCTAATGAAATTGTCAGAGGCAATTGAGTGTGACTTGAAGTCAATTATTTGTTGGGGTTGAACAGCAATCGCAGTTGATTTTGGTTTTCGGAACTTTCTCACTGACCTACATTTGCCCGAAAATGTGGTTGATTCGAATGTTGAACCTGTTAAACCTGATTATTAATCGAAAAATGAGCAAGAATTGAATCACAGTGGACATATGTGTATTTATGTTGATATTTGTTTCAACAGGTATGGAATAATGCTTTTAACTACTAACTGCTCATCAGCCGTTCATTCCAATCTGAATGTTATTTGATAAGACCAGAACGCAAAGCAAGAAAATTTGAATAATAACTCTAATTTAAAATGTGGTTGCTTGTGCGATTGCTACAAAATGTCTGATTGATAAATGCTACAATGTCAAAGCTGAATAAAATTGTTAACATTCACGAAGCCTGCGCAGAATGTAGGTAATCATGTATATTATACAAAAATATATGTATATTTAACACATGAAAAGCTATATGAACTGGCAAACGCGCCACAGCACGAGAAAATGTGGTATGTAGAATGGAGAGAAGAAGATGCAGAGGGGTAAAGAAGAGCAGTTACAACGGTATACGCAGAGACTCGCAACAAGAGCATAACTGACTTCCATTCTTCGCCACATCAAACAGTGTACTCAACCAAAATCCTTTAGTGTCCTTCGGACCCCAGCCAATAAGCCTGGAACACCTCACTGAAGCAAACTTCAGTGTAAGTGCCGCCATGTCCCGCATCCAAGTCATGTACTACCCATCAGGTTGCCGTTCCTAGCCTAACTCACTGTTGGTTGGCGGCATCCGAGACGGATTAGCCTGTCACAGTGACCGAAGCCAAAGGACGCCTGCGCTTTAAACCATCACCCCAAGTGGCTTGCGCTGCACCACCTGCGGTTCCACTCACACACCACGTATCCGGTGTAAACCCGAAGGAATAAGACCAGTAGGTGTGTGAGTGAGGCCTTTGTGTCCAGCTGGCCAATGCTCACTACACGTGAACAATACACCATATGGTAAGCAGTGAGTTGACATTCGCAAGGTGTGTCCAAACTAACGAAGCCTGTGGGACCAGATCAATACGCTTAACGGGTCACAGAGTTTATCCTTTCTGAAGACACGTCGGCGAACTTCATCACTGCTGGCACAGTGCCGTTACTTTACACCACAAACGTTTCGGAGACACTGATGGTCGAAAACGGATACGGTATAAGCATCTTTTAAGCGAATGGACCAGGTTTCTGAGCCGTAGATTAGGACTGTTCTTAAGGTGGTATTGTACACCCGGCCTTTCGTAGAAAGACGTCATAAATAACATAATTTTATGAACGCCATCCGAGTCCTTGCCATGCGATTCGTGACCTTATCAGACTCTCCACCAGAGCTGATACAGTCCTCAAGATACATAAGCTTCCCGACTATTTCCAAATGCTTACCACCAAAATTCCTGTCAGTCTTACAACAGCACCTCACAATTTGCAGACGCACTGGTGATACCAGTGTGACGAACTAAAGCCCCAAATCTGTCTAAGATATTCCGTGTTATTCGTGGGCTCTCGTCGCTCAGGGTTATGTTGTGTGTACTCTTCACCTCTCGGAGTCGAGTGCCTGGGAGAAAATCCACACCATCATTTTCGCAGTCTGTCAGTACACAATATGGAGTCTTGCCTATGGCAAAGCTGAACAATGAGGGGGAGATTGGATAACCCTGTCGAACCCCGCTTGAGAGACGAAAGGTCGGTGTAAGCTCTAACGCTGCCTGGTATCTGACAGTGAATTACTTTCAGGATGTTCACATACTTCGTAAGCACAAGGATACAGCCCGGTCAACCAAACTGAAGACGCTCTTGATGTCCAAGGAGACAAGAGCTGTTGGCCTTCTATGTGACGATGGCGAAGTTCAAGCATCTGGCGAGGTGTGAAGATGTAATCAAAGCAACAATGATCAGGGTAAAGCCCAGCTCGCTCCTCACGGATATGTTCTTCAAACGTTTCGCTTTATCTGCAAAGCACGCTGGCTACGGGCAATTTTGACGCAATAAAAGTCAAACTAATCCCTCCGTGATTTGTACACGAAATGGTTGAGCTTACTATGAAAATGTCAGCCAGACTCCCATCATTTGGAACTTCACTGACCCAGAGTTTCCGAAACAGAGCTATCAGCTCTTCAACTATAACTCAACATCCGTCTATAAAAAGATCGAAGGGAATTCATTTGAGTCGTATGCTTTGTGAAGTTTAAGAAATTTGGTCGTGAGAATCATTTCTGTTTCCGAGAGTGAAAAACGTCAAAGGACTAATAAGCACAGTCGGGTCTCAAAGGCTTAGTCTAACTGCTGTTGGAAACATTCATTTCAGAGTTCTAAGCTTCATTGTAGGTTACGAACGAGCTCCCCATCATTTTGCATATTACCCCGCTCACTTTTGGCTTCTTGCCACTAGTTGGTCGGATTAGATAGGAAGGCTTTCGAACGTTCCTTGCAGCAGCTACTTGTTTCATACCGATAACGCGTTGTCTACCACCCTTCGTGATCCTTTCGTAGTTGCTCCCGCAGCTCCTGTTTAGCAGCTTTGTACTCACTATTGGATGGAATATTCCGGTGAGCGTCGAGAAGTTCTACTGGTCACACAGAGACCCAGATGTTGGCAGCTGAACGAGTGGTAATATTAACAGCACATGAGGCAGAACCGCACTTTTGCACTGCATGACGTATATGCCCAAAAAGTGTCAATGTCTTCTGGTGGGCTGGGACCTAGTCTAGAGGCAAGCGCACACTGGTAGATATAGAGCGCTGTTCCCCTTCTGGTTTACATACATCAATTTGTGGTTGACAGCATAGTGGTCCCCCACCAAAGCATAAAGCAAATCTGGTACATAACAATACATGTTCGGGATTCATATAGGTGTTCCGGATTGACTTGCAATCATGAAAACATCCAAGCCACCAAAACTTGACCGCCATGTGATCAATCTGTTTTAACAATTGGATCGGCAATGGAGCCTATAGCGCTTAAAAACGGTACTTGTCAGAAACAGGTAACTGTCAGTACAGAGATGCAAGAAACATTCACCGCTGTCTATCCGGCGAGTGCCGTGAGAGTGCAGACCACCTAAGTCAGGCTCGTCAGCACTTAGTCTGCTCACTTGAACTTGTGTCTCTTGCAAGTACAACGACGTGCATACGCCGCACTTTGTGCAGAATTTTAGTCAGTTGGTGATAATTATCTTTGACAGCGTCTGGACTACAGTTCGTTGGGACATATTCGGCAACAACAAACGGACAATGTTCGTGATAGGCCCCTCTCAAATCTCTAACCTTACCTTCCAGTCTGACAGTACAAAAGCGGCTTTTGACGGGAATCCAGTCATCTAGCTGCTTATCTGCTTGTGCGCGTAGGGCAATTCCATCTACGGCTTGGTCGGCGACGTAAGTCGCAGAGTCTCCAGATAATCGCACATTTTACACGCGTGATGAGGCGGCTGACGGAGACTGAAGATGTGGTAGTGAACTAGAAGCCGGAGGCCGTATTTCTGCAAATTAATACTTATCGATGGCGATGGTCTCCAAGGTACGCGCAAGAGCTGCCTCCTGACCTATTCGTTCAGATGTTTGAACATTTAAGGTGACCACCTAAAATATGGTTCTAGGGCGAGTAGGGGCTTATGCCTTTCAAACAAAGGAACCTTCATGTTTGCCACATTATCATTCTGGCTATGATTTCAGTCGCGAACGGCAAGTGAGACAAACTTAAGATGTGTGTGCCATAACAAGATTCGATGGTCACCCAGTCACAGAGTTGTTCACAAAAGGATGGAAAAAGCAGATTAAATGGATTGGTATGGTAAAATTCGCCATAGGAGAAAATTTGGCCGTTGACACCCCGGTCAAAATATCATGACAGAGAGACAAGACAAATTTCATAGCTAATATACCTTTAAAATTTTATAACTGTGGGAGCGGAGTACTCCTCAGTTACTCAGGCTTGAGGGTACCATCTGGTTCAAAAAAGACCTAACTCACAAGACAGTCAAGAAAAACCTGTGGTCCGCAGTCTATCTGAGTCCGGTGATCATTTGTGATTCGGTTCGTACGTTATACGAATAGAGTTCGTTCATCCAGGAGACCCAGTGCACCCTACAAGAGGATACAAAAGAAGCAGCGCAACAGTTAAAGGATTCACTAAGCACGTCTGATCTGATGTGGTCGATTGGTCCAACCAGAGTGTTCAGGAATGACAGAGCTGTTGGGACGCGCGCCTCCTGCTGCCGAGGACTGGTGACCAAATTGGTTTATACGCCCTTCGAAGGGGGTACAGCCAATCACAGTATCCGACACATCTTGCATACTCTTTGGCGTCGGTGATCACCGAGGTGATTAATATGCTTTCGTAAGAGATTGCCTTCGGTTGACGAATACTGAAGATGTCAGCACGTCATATGGGCAGCACGCCAGATAGACAGTATGCTATCCGGGAACACGTGTGTTCCCGCTGGGTTAAGTGAAACCTTTTTGCAGTGTGGTAATATACGCCATGTCGCAGTATCGTCAAAGTGCTTGTATGGTATCTTATAAGAGGCTCGATTGCCAACCGTGACTCTACTAAGCCTTGGCAGTACCACTGTTCATAGTCCACGCTTGCTTATTTGTCGGAAGAACCGTGCTTATTTCGCAGGTGGTTTTAACGTGGAAGGCCGTTTCCCCATCCGCAGCCTGAGGACACGCCCGGTGGCGTTGATCTAACTCACTTGTTTACCCGGGCACAAAGTAAGTTAATTTTGGGCCCAATTCGTAAAATATTATTCCCCATTGTCTAAAGGATTCCTTTGAACTAGCAGAAACATTAGAAAGCCTGCCGGTGAGTTCGCAAGTTATGTATTCAGTTGACATTGATTCCCCTTTTACCAACGTTCCGTTTCGTGAAATAGTTGAGTTTTATGCAATTTTATTTCTAGCAAAACTGTGATACAGATACTCCACCTGAATATCTTAAGGATCTCACTTGAGTATGTACAGAAAACAGCAGGTTCAACTTTGAAAAGTATTCTTATAGACAAGTTGGCGGAGTAGCTATGGCTAATCCGTTACGCTCAATACTAGCCGATATCTTGGGAATGACTGGACGTCAGCTCTCAGATCATATTGCCAAAGCCTTATTGTACAAAAGGTATGTTGACGATATTTTGATTTTAACGGAAGCTGCCCATTTTGACTTATTTTCAATCTTCTTAACTCTATTCATCCGAACCTATCATTGTCTCATGAAAAGAAATCAAACGGTAGTTTAACATTCTTAGATATGCTCATCACCAAGCGCGGGGATAGAACATTACAGCGATCGGTCCATCGCAGAGCAGTATGGGGCGTACAATATCTACATTTCTCCAGCTTTGTTCCGATGACATACACAATCGCGAACGCACTTTGTCTGACCAGTCTGTCTCTCACGTTGTCTATCACTTGCAGTTGCGGTGATGTTTACCTAGGCAGAACAGACCGACAGCTATCTCAGCGAGTGAAAGAACACGTCCCGAACTGGTTGAAACAACTCATGACACAGTAATATGAAACCGGTCTATCCGTTACTCGAAGCCCCGCATCATCGATTGGCAGATACTTCAAGATAACAGGTCTCCAGGTTGACCCGCTTAGATCGTTCAACATATTGTTACGCCATCAGAACCCGAAGCTGCTGACCTTCAGCGAAGCCATTTTGATTGGAACCCATCAGCTGGTGCTATGTGAACAGAGGTGGTTGAAACGACCCATATGGTTGTCGTGGTGGTGATGACATAATACGTGGTTTGAATGTATACGTGTCCATACCCTGTCTATCTCTATTTGTGTGCCATATATAACTCGCATGCTTTACGTTTGCGACTGATGAGAATAAACGATATGTTAACATATCGTAACGTGTCTTTTTTGCAGTGATGAGGTAATTAAAAGGAACTCAGTATTTCTAGTCTATTAGAGTCAAAGAACCATAGTGGTAGCATCGGGCGACTTGAATGAACGTTTCGTTATTTGCCATTTGACGGATAATCAAGTAATGTCTTGAAACAGTTGTGTAATGATGTGCAAAATATTATTAAAATTTGGATGTAGCACTTGGAACTCTAGAACATCTGGCATGTATATATAGTAATATCTTTCCCGATCAATTACTATGTGAATTTACAACCTGGAAGATACAAGCACTGCGTACATGACAATACTACAGTAAAGCCTCTACGACATGTTACATGAAACGTCTGATTTAACCTTCAAATTCACTTCTCAATCTATTTTTCAGCATTACCACGTCTTCTCAATCAATGGTGTTAAATTTCCGTAATAAACAGGTAGCAACATTCTTTAGAAATTTGAACGACAACATTTTACTTAAAACGGTAAAAACCCAAGCCGTCATGTTCTTCACAAAATCGGAGACAGTTCAATAATTTTTAACCACACAGGAATGCTCGAACTTGCTGTTCTGTCGAAGCATTAACCGAGTGTAGTCCCATCACATCCATACAAACGGAAGCTTCTCAGGCAGAACCAGAAATTCGTTTGACAATTTACGCCTAAGATAAGAAAAAATCGCCCCCTCGTTGAACAGATCAGCTATTATTTTTTAATTGGCAGTTATAAAACGCGTCGTTATTATATTTCTTAGCAAGAAATAAACTAAACTTCCAACTTTCTGAATGTAAACGCAATTTTTGTTTTTGTCATATGTAGTAAAGTGAAGTTAAAAACACATATATACACATAATCCTATGAAGCATAGTACCGAAACATCATACAGTGAAGTTGTGAGACATAAATATGAAAAAGAACCATGTAATAGAACGATGGCAATGTTACTTATGGCTTGGGAATAGGTGCACAACTCAAGCAGTCCGAATTGAAACACTCACTTCGACAAGTAGTGACTTGCTAACAGACTGACTGGCATTAATGGTCGTTTATCACTCTAGAGTTATTCTGGTTCGGAGTGACATTACGAGTTTATATATTCGTTTCTTACTGAAATTCATTCATTAATGACGCTGCTGTAACTAATTCAGAAGAACTGGGCGTTCATTAATTTAAAAATAAGACTGAGTACAGTTCAGACGAGTCATATGGTGTTGCGGTTTCTGCACTTGGTTTTGAAGACGGAGATTCTGATTACGTTTGGGAATTTGTCTTATGGACATTACAGTTGTATAACATGCACTAGGTAGAAATGCCACCTACAGTGGCATATCTATAGTACACGGAACATTGCCTAATTCCAGGTGACCGCTCCGAGTAACAGACCGATTGGTGAGGTAAACCATGAGTTTTAGTTTCCAAAGATTTTTCCTAGACTGTTGGCTGCCATGCACGAAACATAGCAAAAATGCTGGCAGCCTACCAATGAGATGAATATCGCCAATCTTTTCTCTCTCTATATAGTCCTAATCAACTGGGTTCGCACCAATAGTTTTGTGTAACTTTTGTTCGTCACTATGGAGCGGATATGAGACAGGCTGTGATCTTCTGTGGCGATGGGTCAAGAGTCTCACTTACGCATAGTGATACCTTGGGTTTGGTCTGATCTAAAACACTCAGTGCAAGATGAGTAATGCTTGTGTAACATTTTCCACATACTGGAGTTCAGATTGTTGTTTAGGGGCGTATAAAATTACTGTTAAGTCGTTCGTTGTGGTTGATTATGGATGAAAAACGGGGATAACAGCTGACATCGAATAAAATCCTTTAATGCGTCACCAGCCGCATATTGTCAACCAATCGATACTTCATTAACCTTTACATTACAACACGTGTATTTGGGTTAGTTGAGCGGCCACTGAAGTAAAATAAACGCCCTTGAAGCCCTGAAAGTGAGTAAAACCTAACAGTGAAATGTATGCTCCCCCTCCCCAAAAAGGGAAATGGAAGCAGCTCCCTGAGGACGCAGAGGTACTTCCTACGTAGAGCTGTTTATTTTCGGGGTGGAACAATTTGATCGGTTGAACCTGTTTAACGTGAGTGGACAACAGTAAAAAGAGAGCGTTATCTTTTAGGAACCACACAAGACGATGTATCATGCAGTGTCATTCAGTAGAATCGAAATAAGGGGTTAGGAGTGATGTTAGAAAACAGGCAACAAATTGGCGGGATTTTTTACTTCATGCGTTATTTGTTTCTTTGCAACGCTGGCAATCCCTCAGACCGCCGAGACCCAGGAAAGAGCTAAATGGCCGTGATTTGAACAAAAAACCATAGACTACTTGAACGACGTTACAACCCCCCATCTCTTCTTCTGAAAGCAAAAACAGAAGTTGGAGTTAGGAGGAAGAATTAGATTACATTTTTAGAAGAAATGTTCCTGTTAATCATCATTTCAAGAACACACTTTTATTTCCCAGCTTAACAGGCTTCGATTCAAATTATATAGCGAAATTTTGGTTACATTCTCCAAATTACTTCCCCTCCGTACTTGCATTTGACACTTTTTGTCGTTTTTGAATATATCCAATGAATTTGGTTAGCACCTTAAAGTCAGTGGTTCAAAATCCGGTTTATCCTTCACATTTTGGTCAAAATGAGACCAACAGAACAATCCAGTTTAATGTTATAGTGTAACTGTGTCCACAAGGCATTAAACAAGACGATGGTACTGCTGTAATGCATAACTTGGTTACACCGAAATATTCTGGCTGAACACAGTCCATCTTGGATTGTTAACTGGCACAGGAAACCATAAATGAGGTGTCGGCCCAAGTGTAAGAATATTGAATTACTACAGTTCTAGCGTGAATCTGTTCTTGCCAAAAATGACGTACCTCCACTGTTTCATTTGAAATTATAATTTGTTTATAAAATGAAATAATCAATGACTCACCCGGTTGCAACACTACGCGCGTTAAACAGCAGACTTAAGGAGCAAGTTGGCTTTGTTGTATGGGTCACGTCGGTGTTAAACACCGCGGTTTTGAAGCAGTTTTTTGAAAATGAAAGTAACCGGTTATATTGCTGTGATCAGCGGTGCTACTAGTTCGGATCGAGAAAATATTTTAGGTCTATGATAGCGAACCGTTATTCCATTTCTTCAGCCTCTAATCAGACATAGATCTTTCTAACTGCATTTGTCGTTTGGCCTCCTATTTGATTGCTATACATCGTTTGTAGTCATGTGTATTCGTGTCACCTAGTATTAGCTGTCTATGATTCCACTGTGGGCCGGCGTTTCTGTCCTTTTATAGTACAACAAAAGTAAATCGTTTGACGTTCTTTTAGCATTCACGCACCAGAACATTTGTCAGCCTTCCGGAAAAAAAGGTTGCTACTTAGTAGGATGCGATAAACGGTTCCATCCTCAAAACATGTTCCAGCCAATGGCCAGCCAGGGTAGCCGTTAGTTCTTAAGATTCGTCGTGCAGGTTTGTGCATCCAGCACTGTTTCATCTTTAGAGTTGGTTACTATCTATAAATTTGTGCAATTAAATTATGCCTATTTCCTCCTTCAGACATTTGTCTGATATTGGCAGGCTTATCCGATGGACTGAGCAAACCCAAGTGTAAACACCTTCGTCCATATCTGTTTGATTAAGGGCTTGCGGGCATGTCACTTTTTAAGCGGCAATCATCACCAGTTACCATGAGCATTTAACTTCCGTTTTTTCTGCATTATCTGCCGAAATTAATAACAAATTAAATTACCCACCAAGAAAACTTCCCTCGATTCCGCAAGTTCAAACCAGACGTGCCGGTTAACCAAGTGAAACAGCGGTCTTTTTCGTTGTCCCATGTACATTATACATTAATCACTGCTCTTGTGGACGCTTCATACGAAAATGTACGATATTTCCACCGATCCACATCCATAATTGACAGTGTTAGTTTGATATGGATACAATCGACCAACGAATAGCGCCACCAGAAATCCGTTAGTAAATGTCCTCCCTGAAGTCCATTTGTAGGGTCCGTCCAACGAGTTTTAATTAGCACCCTACGTCTTGTGCGAGCTAAATATTTGTCTATCGAGATGATGTGTAGTTATTTCACAAATGTGTTTGCGTGCTTAAGCGCTCGGTCCTGAAGCTAGTGCATATATGAACTTCATTCGGTTCGTGAAGACTAGTGTGCTGTTTCTCACTGGTTGAAATGAATTTATGTGAAGTCTGAACAAGTGTTTCTTGTAGGGTTTTTAAATATTTTGTCAATTCAATGAACACACGTAATCCAAGTCGACGTCATCTCAGAAAAGTGCGTACCGAAATAGAATGTTTTGTCTCAGAAATTATTTCTTGAAAGTGGTTAAGTACTTCACCATATCTATCTGTGGGTCATTTGCGTATGTACTCACCTTGTTCACTTTGGACGAAAGCAGAATACTTAACACAAATGTTAACTGTGGATGACAGGTCATTTTCACTCCGTTACTTTGAAAAAAACTAATTTTTTGCCAAAACTTTCTCCAATCAAACAAAGTCAATTGGTTTATAAGACCTGTTTTAGAATGTACCCTCAGCTAGCATGACAAAAATTCGCCTGTATGACTGCCAACCTTAACCATAATGCTCCGGACTGGTTGGCTACTTTACTTCGTTCTATGTCCAGCTCGCCTGATAAACGATGTAGTGCTGGATTTCAGTGAAGCATTTAACATTCTTGTTTAAAAAGCTCTTCTATCATATAACTTCGAATAGTCAAATAGGACTCAGGTCTATACGCAGATACATAATACCCTCCTTTCTCCACAACTCTGGCACCCCTTAAAGTGTGGTCATCTTTCCATATTCCTTTGTACGTAAATAATCTACTTGCTTCTAATGCAGCTGGTCTATTCCTGTGTGCCTATGACGTTGCCCAGGGTTGTATGAACAAAGATAACGACTAAAGCGATTTGTTAAGAAAAGTCGGTAATTTGTTCTTGTATCGGTCTTCCCCAGGACATTTAAAATCAACCCACTGTGTAACTTGGCAATACTCCGTTAACGTGGGAAGACACAGTATTGCGAGCTAAGAATGCGGATGACGCCTTGGTTGTTTATTCAGAAAACCAGTACATGGTCCATGTGTTTCAACATAACAACAAATACTCATCTACGTTCAGTGCTGACCGTAGAACGTCACGGTTGCTATGGACGCTAATGCTCAGTTCCTTTAGATACCAAGATCAATTTCATGCAACACTTCACTTCAATGCTTTTTCTTGAATTTTTCATGCCACTAAATCAATACGAAAATCCATGCTGCAGCCTCACCACTTAATAATGGTGGTATGAGTGGTATAATGCGATCGTTCGTCCTCACTACAACAGTCCAACACATTAACTTGACCACATACTAACTTTCATTTTATAAAAGCTTCGTCTTGTAACAAAAAGGATGAACGGTGTCATCCACATTCAGACTACCTCTGTCTGATGAATTCGAACAAAGAAAAAGCCAGTCGCTATTTCCACTGCCTCAGTTCACCATCTGTCATCGCTCCACAGACATTTCATCTAAACAATGATGAAATCCAAGTCACAAAACACTATCAGCAGTCACCTCCCCAAAAGTTTCCTGGCTGAGACCGGATGAATCACAACAACTCCAGCCAGGTTCCTAACTCACTGGTGACTGTTTTCATCACTTTGGGAGCGCACGGCCAGTAATGTCAACTCACGGCCTAACCATTTAAACTTGTGTAACGTCGGGGTTTGTTCAAGAGAATTAGATTGATCCAGACAACCGAAATTGTGTCATCTCACTTCTCTGGTGTCTGCTCAGTGATGCTATCCAGTGTATATACCTAAAAGAAAATAACGGGGGTCAAAACCTGTAACCACAACTGTTAACAACCATATTTCAAGGTCGTAAGCAGCTCTTCGTTTGACATCATCAACCGTCTACACGCAAATAAAATATCACCGTAGGAAATTATTGGCAATCCTTGTTGCGTACTGCTGCTCATTATGCAAGCGACAAGCTACAATTACATTCTTGAGATAGTCCGAATTACCTTCACTTTGTGTCGGAAAGTCATATCCAGTCATCCTGCTGGCAATGTGTGATCCAAGACAATCTTTGTCATTTTCACAATGTCTATACTGTTACTAGGCTTACGAAGCAAGAGTTTAACTGCAGGCCAAACATTGACGAACATACTAGTGGCTTAATTTGTGGTTTCAGAGCCGACACAAACCCTGTGTTTTTCACCATGTCCTTCCGCCACCGACTTTAAGCAATTTTTGCTAGAGGTAAACTAATTGAATTTAAATTCCACAGAATTAATTTGGTGATGGTCTTGTGACTTTAAAAATCATGTTGAAGCCACTGCTTTAAGCAGCTGGCAACTTTCTAACTTGCACAGACGTTTTAGCCGACTTGATGGAAGTGAAGCATTGGACTGGAGCCTCGAATGGTGTTTTAACTCCGACTTATCAGTGTTGGCGACCGAACATTTAGTTTTGCACTAAGTACGACAAAACTATCAGCTTCAAAAATCAGTCACACTAGTGTTTGAATAATTGCTGATTGCACAGTCGCCAGTGGAAAAGATGGCGTTTGTCTTGATATTTCATGCTAATGATCCGGTACCTAGTAAGTTTAGTGACTTCCAAATCATTGGTTTGTCTTAATCGTGAGGTCAGTGCTTAAGGCAGGCTGGATCTTTATTAGCACAGGTAAGCCGAGGTTCAAGCATCGATCGTGGAAAGTAGAGAGGCTCCAGTTGAGCATTTCTTTTTGCAAGGGTTTAGATGAAACGTCTGCGAAAATGCAGAACTTACGATCATTGTCCATCCTGTACTGGCGGTGTATGGAAATTAGTCGGAAGAAACGACTTCCCTACTTTATGATGCTCACATAAGTGCCAGCCACCGAATCTACCACCATTTGAAATGGTATGACAAAGTTAACAAGATTGTGCTTTAGGCAGGCGCTCATCACTCTTCCCGATGTGACGTAGTAACTTTTATTTCTAACAATTAAACACAAGAGATGTTGAATGGTAGATTTTTTTATCCAGTTGGGCTTTTTCAGCAAACATGCCAGGTCAAGAATTGTTCATGCGGCCGAATAGTTATTGTTCAGCACAGGTAAACAAAAATAGCAGTGAGAGAAGTTCAGTTGTAAATAGTGAGATTGAGTTGGAAAATTATCCATTAGATAAGTTCCTTATAGTTAATCGTGATCGGTGTGCGAGACGGATGAGACGACTGCATTAACTTTCTAAGCAGACTTTGTTTCATAGACAAATTTGCAACTCGTGTAGTGACTTCGTACTTTTTCAACAAGATTATTGTGGCACACCCAGTGACTAGTGGGCTAAATGTTGACCAGTGAGTAGTCATTTAATGTAGTGATCTGACAATTTTTAGACTGGTGTTAGATCTGCTTAGAATACATAGGGACCACTCTGCAGATGTGTACAGCGATAGCCAAACTTATCTGTCTAGCATGACACAAATTTTACCATCTGGTAAACAATGTGCAAAAGAAGGGTTGAAATTTTAATTGGTGATAAAGATCCAAAACCCAATGAATGACATACGCTATCACAATGTGAAGCAGTGACGTTAAAATTTGATTAATCTTATCAGTGTGTGACAGCTCAGATTGGTTCATTTTTATTATCTGATACCAAGGGAAATCAGTGGATGATAAACTGTCATTTACACCAGAAATTGTCATTTTGTTTATGTCATTCTGGAAACGTGTTAATGAACGCAAAATTTTAAGACTTTAACTAGAATTTAGTCGACGATGTAATTGTGGCATAGGATATATTATTCTACAAGTATGGATTGTTATAACCAAAGGCAGCATATTAAAAAATCTGGGTACTACACTTCCTAATTAATGAACCCTGTTTTGAAATACAAATTCCAGGTTCCGGGATGCAGTACGTTTGCAAGTGTAAGTATAAATTATTTTCGATTTTTGTTCTCCGACTGATGCAGTGCCCTTCTATTGTTTGTTCCATTATCCATTGCGTATTTCCTTCGTTGTGGTAATTTTTCTTAACGTAGTTCATTTTATTTGTCTTCTAACCACTGTAGCTTGTCATCGTGAATTTATTTGGGTTATTCTTATCAACTGCATACAGTACACATTCATTGAGCGCCCATTTGATAAACTCACAAGATGTTTAAACCACTCCTAACACAAATGTCCACATATACGGCATCAAATGTTTCCTGTTTGTCTCTTGGCTATACTTACGTGCGTAGCCCTGAAGGTTTTGTCTATCTATGTGTAACCTTTTGTGCAAGTATATCAGAATGAGGGATTATTTAGTCAAAACAGACAGAAGACATATATCGCGAGATGTTAACAATTCGATTTACTGTCATCAGTCGCCAATGTAAAACTGGCAAATTTTATACAAACTGCTTATAGTAACAACAGCTGAACAAACCGACCACACAGTTCTGACCTATCACGCGCTAATAGTGCAATCAATTCCACGGCAAGTAGGTAAATTGCGTCAGCGCCTTCTGTGCACACTAAACTGGCCGATGTTGTTTGATTAGCATTGCCTTACTAATGGGAATGTGACAGCTGCGATCAATTGTTGGTGATGTTCAATCTATATGAAAATCAAAATACCCTACTACTCATCTGTAATCGCTAACAGTTTCCGGTTGCGACTACGTCACAGTATCTTGAATGATTTAACAGGGTGAACTAGATGACCGGTTGCCAAGATGCGTTTGGCGATCGATGAAGACGGGGTGTTCGAGTTTGTTGCAGTCAGTAGGTCGTTTTTTGATATTGCTGTTGATAACCACTTAGAAATGTGCTCCGCCATACGTTGATGCAAACGCCGATCTGTCCTGCCTACGTAGACCTCATTGCAACTGCAATTGAACTGGTATATTATGTGGAAGACAGATGCTTGGTTGAGTGTGTATCACTGATATGAACAGCCAAACCCCTAGTGCTTAACAAGATGCGTAGTTGGGCAGCTGGGTAGGTGCGTTGAGAAAATATTTGTTAACTGTAACGTCTGACCTGACTAGCTGTAGGCTTTCAAAGGTAACACTCCTAAAATATAATTCTTTTTCAGGTATCCATATAGCTATGGATGATACGTCAGTATAGCGCTTTAGGTTGTGGCCACTGTAATTTGATGGAATAAGCACACAAACCATTGAACACATCAGGTTGGTTTGAATCCCGTTCGAACAACACCGGAATGCCACAGCGGCTTCTAATATGTTCGATGACAGTCACAAAACTGAACATAAAAATGTTCCAAGATAGGCCGATGAGTTTTTTGTTCATTAATTATGTTGGTCGTAAACCGCTTTTTAGGAATGCCTATTGTATGCCAACCCATCTGGTACAGAGACTGCCGGTTAATCAATTGAGCCGATTCAGGTGGACACACCTGCGCTATTCAAGTCCTTCATTACAGCTTGAACTTCACATCGTCTTTTGTACGTAAGCAAGCACTTACATGGTCCTACCGCACAAAATTATATGAATCTCTTCTCCATTATGAAGTTGTCAAGATGTACATCAGTGGACTGCTTGTTGATATCTAACAAAAATACCTTTTAGGAATTATCGACACAACTTCATACCATGTAGCGTAAAATTAAGTCAAGGAACATCGTGATAATTTCCGTTTGAGCATACGGAACCGAACGAAAAACCGTGTAAAAAGTTCGTTAATCTACTACAACAAAGTTCCGGAATATAAATGACATTAAGCTATCAAAAGAATAATCAAGGGATTGAACAAGAAGGTGCACCAAAATAAGTAGTTTGCTGGAGGAGACAAAGAAATGCGATATGGATTAAACAACCCCAACAGACGAAGACAAATTAAACCTGGATTCTAATTTAACAATGTTCTAGACTTGACTTTTTTAAATGTGTCGGTTAACAGCTCAAGAGAGAAAAACACGCTGGGTGGAAAAATTTTATCAGTCACTCAGTTAGCAAAGTCTGTTTAAACAAAGGTTACTCAACCACCCATAGCTTGGATCTTTTTACAACATTCATTTGAAAAATGACAAAGGTAACCTTGTTGACCCCTGAATAGGGTTTCCATGTAGTCTATAGTAAAGGTCTGCAAACTGTTCTTTCGGATGTCATACTGAACTGTACAAGCAATTCCACTAGCCAAAACAAAGGTGTACGATTTAATTGCCAAAGGCAACGCTAACTATTCAGAGCTAACTATCCAGACTTGTAAACCACACCAGCCGCGTTATTGAGTGCTGGGCAGTACACCATAAAACATCTTGCGTTGCCTATAATATGCCAATCCATTTCGTCTATTGGATTGTCACTCCGAGCAGCAGCAATAATTGATCCAAGCTGATGGGTTTTCCTTCCCATCACCTAAAGCTGTTGATACTTCCAGCAAACAATCTTCAAATTAACCCCCATCGGCACTAACCTGTTCCATATTTGGTGTCACGGTGTCAAGGTAACTTGTACTCACTCTGAGTCATAGCACCGTTGTTTCTTATCTTGTGGATGTCTCGAGTTGCCTGTTGCACAACGATGTATTTGGTGTTTCACCACTTTTTGATCATTTCTGTAACTAATCTATTACGTAAGCGACTATCTCCAAGCTTACAGCCAATATAATTTCAAGTCATTATAAATAACTTCAATGAAAGCCTTATTTTTAGTCGAGTTTGTTGCCGACAGAGCTTGAGAATATGATTTATGTTACACAGACTACGCAACAGAATACCTGTCCTTTGAGTGGACTAATTCACATCATGCACTACAGATAGTCTTAAAATTCGCTCCGAAATTGTATTGGATTTGTTTTTTTCGGCAGTTTTCTATTAGAAAAGCAATCTACCTAAAAGACTCATTCGTTCTGAGGTATTCATCATTTCCGCTTTTTGAGGATACGAATTTATTGACTCTAGCTGGATACTTTCGAAGGTGGATGACCTAGTCCAGATAGCTTTTCATTCGCTTCACAACGGATAACAAATACATCCCATCAGCATGATAAATGGCAACAAAGAGAGTTATTCATAGTTTGCCAGGAGATGACCATGTTCGAATTTGTTTAGCTGAAAACGCTCTTGCAGACATAAAATTTGCCATAAAACTAATTAACCAAGCAAATTTTTGGGTCTATTGATACCTGCTTTTGCCGTTTTTGTCTAACTTTTTCAACTTGTGTATCCATAACCGCGAGAGGTCCTCAGACTGTTTTGATGACTACAGAGTTGTCAAAGTCGATGTATTTTTTGGTGTGTTTTTGAAAGCGATTACTATCTCAGTTCGTCGACGGTGTCAGCATTTATTCATTCACGAAATTACAAGTTCCGGTTTAAACGAACACTCAACCACAGCGCAAATCGGACAGTCGAAAGGGACCAAAATATTTCAAAATATTGGGTTGTGACTACTGATACAAAGCTCAGGCAGCTAAGTGACTACACTCCGAACAAGAGTGTGTGAAATATGGTTCCGATTTCTGATCAGTTTTGATCACATTTAAACAGCAGTCGGTTTCCGTAAGCTTTCATTTCAAACAAGGATGGCACGATTTCCAGATGTGAAAAAAAGTGATTTCAAGTGTTCATCAGGTACATTGGTGCCACATCTACGTTTTGATTGCATCATTCTGGTTGTCAAAAACGGAAATTCTATAAGGTGGATCGAATCCTCTACTTGGTGCTCCTCTGTTGTCATGTTATTGGGTTGGAGATCAATAAGTTTCGTTTGAAAATAATTTCGATGTCGGAGGGAATCTCATCGACTTGCCTTATAGAATTGTTCACAACAGGAGAAATTAAAAATTCATGAGCCTTCACTTAACTTTTCAGTAGCGCCAGTTTTGCTCAAATGAGTCAGAAATTACGGTTTCATTGTCCTCTGATTTTATGTTCAGCTGATTCGTAGGGTTAATCAAATATGCAACAAGTGCGTACTTCCGCAGCCATTCAGTTTTTAAAGAAAATGTCGTTTAGGAAATTAACTTGATTTCCCACTGAGCTTGAAAAACCGTGATAGAGGATTTTGTTCCGAACAGTCCAAGGTGGTTCTGTGTAAGATATGTCAAAACACGCCAACTTAATTTCTTACAAAAATGTCGAAATTTGTCAGAAGGTATCTGGTGCCTCATTTTTACCAATCAGGTCATTCTGTAGATATTTTTCCACCCCTTCTTCCAAAACTGAAGGGAACTTTATCCCCGTTGAGCGTTACATATCGACATTGTTAACGAAAGTATTAACTAGAAGAAAAAAAGATTCCGCAGTTTTCAGATTCACAATTGCCAGCTGGTGACCACCCCATAAGTTTACAGAACTGTGTCTTGAAGACCCAAACGGTGCATCTGATCGGATATATCAAGCATGTAGGGTACGGTAGTAAACATAACCCAGGAGAAAAGAACATTGGCACCGTGACTGACTGGCAACCTGGTGGGGTCGCGCTGGAATATTGGTGAATTAGCTGACGAGATGAGCCGGACAGACTGGTCAGCTAGTGACCGACCAATACAGCCAGACGTGAGTCAGCTAAACGGACAGGTTAGGGTCAGTTATGTATATCTTGTCTTGACATGCTGTTGCGAAGAGCAGATGAAACGTGTGGAATAAGTAATCTCCATCGTTAGTACTGATCAGTTCAATGAAACATCTAACTCGTCATTTTGTATATAATTTAAGTATGCATACATACGTTGTTGTGACACATTGGACAAAGCCGAATGAAGAATCTGACATAGCTGACATAGTTACGTAATTCAATCCATTGTGCGTCTAACATATATTTTCGTAACAGTACAAGCTGGTCTCACGTATTCTGGCAGTTTAGGACCAGTAACCCTGCGATGAACTACACAACACTCATCGCCGACACTGGTTACTCGCAGTCGCGAATGGCACATATTAAAGTATGGCGGTGCCCAATGAGAGATAATCACCCCGGTCTTTTAATTCCATCGGCTTTTAAATTAGTCAAAGAGACATCACTATCACCGTTCAGTAGAGAATGGATGAGAGTAATCATTTGTCGTGATATTACTTCGAACAAGTTAAATTCCATTTACTCAACGTGATCATACAGAAAAGTACCAAAAGCGATACACCAAAAGACCGACTGGCTCGCCAAAACAAACTGATAAAAGCAGATCAATGTGATGTATGTAATAGCAACTTCGATTAATTATTGTGATGGTGACCAGCGATTGTACTATACTACTCTCACTACTACTCAGTAGGGAGGCATGAACATGTGTTTGAATATTGAAGCTATCGGAGAAGAATACAAGAAACATTGCAGTGCGCTTTGATATGAAATGGTATTTTTCTTATTACGTGAACTAAGCACTGACAAAAGTGACAACTGTGACGTTCATGGATCAGTGCAAATGAGCGTTTTTTCTTGTTTTGGTGTTGAAGCATATACCCCATATGTTGGTTCTCCAAATAAACAATCCTATCATCATTCACGTTCTTGGCCCCCAACTCCTCGTCCGTTTCCCACATTTTTGTTGCCGCTGGTTATGTGCCTGATTTCTGTCAACGTTTTACTACTTAATAGAATACGTCTGCAACAAGCAAATAACCTAAAACTACAAATGTGGCAAGTTCACATCACCTCAGGAATAATGAATGTCATGTGGTCACTATACGAAATTAACAAATAAGGCTCTGGACAAGCTTTGTAGGAATAAAAACTGAAGATGTACCCATAAGCAGAACCCAGAATTATTGATTATTCATTGTATCCAAGATCGATTATGTAAACTCATTGCTTTACACGTAGCTTACTTTGTGTTTTTAACTTTGATTTCCACCTAACGTTACTGATCGATTTCCTGACCATTTATTATATTTTAATTGACTGTGTAGTAGAGATGAACGATCACGCTAATCTATTCATGAATAGCGAGGTGGAGGCGCGCAATAAAGTGATGAAATCGGTAGGAAACAAATGAAGAAATACTGGAGTGCGTTCAAGCAAGAAATGATGTTCTGCACACACGAACGTGTACATGACAACCATGGCTTCTTGCAGATAACTTTCGTTCGCCAATGATTGTTTGGGTTTGTTGTATTCCAGAAGCGTGCACCACCTATGTCAGTGTTCTGAACAAAACGTTCTCTACTATCAGCGTTCTTGTCCCACAGTAGTACCGCAACCAGAATTACGGATTAAGTTTCTGTGTGGACAGCCGCTCGACATTCGGTGCGTCCGAAATTTCCCATAAGATTTTGAGGACGTGGTGGAGGTGACCGGAATTGGGCCTGACCGAGTGAAACTGGCTTCCCTATGGCTGCTCCCCAAAGGCAGGTTGAAAACAGTGCTGGAGGCAGCGCGAAGGAACATAGCGAAACTGGAATAGGCCGCCACGAAGGAGGCGACGGTCGCCGGGTTCGGTAGCCCAGCCGACTTCCAAGAGGCCGTGCGACGGTTCATGAGAACCCTGTTTGGCCGAGGAGATGGCGCTCTTGTTTGCGCTGTGTCACTGCTGTCAGCATTGTCAGGAACCCTACCAGAGTTGACCAGGATTTAGAGTAACGCATGCTAATTGATTTATTCTTGGAAGGACTGTTACCAGCGGTCCTGCAGAAACTCGAGATTGTTTTAGCCGCTCGTTCAATCGCTCTGTAAGAAGTGTCTGGCGGGGCCTGCCAGTCGGCGACTTAAAATCATATTGCGGTTAATAATTTGAAAACTAACGATTCAAGTTAACCGGACGGCTGTCGAATCGCATTGACCTGTGATGGTTTTGAATATGAGAAAGACAGAGGAAAGTCATAGCAAGGTGTGCTACACCTGTAGTAGACTTGGACAATAACAGAGATTTTGCTCTCGGGCAAGAATTGGTGATAATTAAGTAAACGGTTCGCTGGTTGTCCTGTGTTTGAGAATAGAAGTCTGCTGATAAAAGCATTAAATACAACGGCAGTTCAGGCTACCGTAGAAATCAATGAGAACTAGGAGTGCAATTTGATTGACAATGCGGCTGCGATTTCATTGATTGGATTAGGCCCAGAAAATATCATTCATCCCTGTACAACGGTTGTTGATACAGTGCACGTATTTTATGTCTAAGTATAACGTCCGAATCAGTGATCATACAGTCAAAAGTGGTTTTCTTCATTCTGTCCAAAGCAAGCTAGAATGCACTGGGAGCAGATTTGCTCAACCTTGTGGGAATCGCGATCAATTCGAAATATTACAGGCATGTAATGAGGCTTGGAATGGTTTCAGAAATTGGAAAGCGCAATTCAAAGCTTAGGCTAATAGAAGCAAACACACCTAAATTGAGTCCAACGTGAGATAGCGGCCCAGTGGTTGAAGTGATAATTTAGTTCTCAGAATTTTTCATTGTAGAAAAAGTCTCCCGCGACTATTTTGCTTAGATTAAGCAAAAACCTCAGTGGACCGAAGTGATACTGACCACTCAGTTCCGGAGGAAGTTCAGTGCATTTACACCGGGAAATTGACTGGCGATTGAAGAAAAAGTCTTCCAGGACGCTGACAGGTCATTCGCTTTGCCTATATTGTTGACAGGGAAGCCCGAAAAAGACTCAACGACACTACAGCCAATGAAGTCGTGAACATCCCAGTGGTGTTGGAAGTTTTTGGAAAGGCAACAGAACACCAGAATATTTGCAGTGTTGGACTTGCGGTCGGGATATAGGTTTCAATCAAGCAGTCGGACGGAGTGAAAACAGCTTACACTACGAGATAAAAACAGTATCGATTCGAATGTATGCCGTTTGAACTGCTGAGTGCCTCCTTTACGTTTAGATTACTGATGCTGAAGGTGCCGGAAGGATCGCACCATATTATTGTCTTTGGAAAAGACAATGCAAAAGAGGTAAAACACTTGAGTCATATTCCACTCTTGTTGCAGATGATCAAATGGGTCAGCCCACGGATCATCAGTTCCGAGCCAAAACCGGTGAAACAAAAAATGATATGATTCAGTCAAACAGTTTTCCAAGGCGAGGCCCAACCATTGTCCAGGAAATTGATGAGGACTAAAGATACTTCAAACAGAGAGCCGAGACAATTTCTGAATCGCAGCGAGTTCTACAGTCACATCATCAAAACTTCAGTGGACATGCGGGCCCATCGAACGAAATATTGCGGAAGACTTGCAAGTTTTGCTGGCCAGAAGGAGCCAATCAAGCCCTCATAAAAATCCAGCAGATGATGAAGAACAGACAGCTGACTCTGAACTTGCTATTGACTGGACGAAGTTTAGTTGTCGCAACCGTTGCAATTAGCATAGGGCTGGAGGCTGAACTGTAGCAGGAAGGCGGTTTTGTAGAATATACCAGTCAGCTACCAACGTTCACCGAACAATAGAGACGACGGAAAAGAACTGTTTGGTGATGCTTATGGCCTGCGAAAGATCGGGGCTACATTTGCTGGGCCGACGTTTCCATGTGCAGACAAACCACAAACTTTTGGAGTAGATTAAAGCGGACAAAGACTCCCGTGGAAGGTTCGTTATTTGGTCTTTATGACTGCACGTTTACGAATTTACAATTCACCCTGTCCGAAAAGTGGAACTATGTTCTTGGTTTGTTTTCTCGTTCGCAACACAGGAATGAAGTCTAAAAGGACATCATCGGAGTTGACAGCATTCAACTGAAGATCAGTCCCGGAAAGTTATAAACAGCAGACGAATACAACGATACGGGAATTGGCTGTCCAACTTCTATCAAGAGAACAATCCCTGGAAGGCGATGAACGTCCAAAAATAGATGTGACGAAAAAGACGCTCGGCCCGATGAATCTTTATTTGTCGGACATTTACTACAATGTACGGAAGATACAGGACCACAAAAAAACTTCTTCCTACCTTTAACGGTAGTGCAGCGACTGTTCATTTGATCAGTGCTCCCACACGCTGAGTATACTGCAATGCACATCCGAAACCAGCGATCGCTCACAGATTGAATTTGAATTGTTTGACAGAACGTGTTGCCGCGTTGTTGGCGCCGCTTTAGTTCTTGTTTGTATAAGTCGCCTGTACGGCTTACTGGGCTTCTGGCTCATGGTTGTTTCATAGCGAAATCGGACACGAGCAATTGTAAAACTGGTTGACCAACTAGATGGTTATCCGTGCTGTATATTATTTGAACAGCGTCCCCTGAATTCAAAAATCACCTGTTAGTATTGCGGTCAACTATATGTCAAAGAATGCTGAGGCTAAAACGCAACCCTGTTGCACATCATTGACAACATCAACATAAACACAAGCAAACAAACATGACTGCCCCTTAACTAACACGACGGCTGGCAACAATTTAACTAAACTGACGAATGTAAGTGAACATCCAAACACAGTACGTGATGCTTCGATGATGGTAGAATCAAACCCATTGGAATAATACACAAACAGTATATACAATAACTGATTGTGTTCACAGGTGGTCTCTTGAAGTACTCGAGGAACGAACGCCAGATCAGTGGTACTGCAACTAGTCTGGAATCCCCCCTGATCCCCAAAACCATTAGTATCCGTGATTTTCACAGCAAGCTAAGTGTACATGATTCTTGCTAAAACCTTTCAACTGCAGTAAAGAAGATCAGTTCCGAATGACTATCCATTCTTAGCTTGCTTTTTGTATTCCCTAAATAATGCCATAATGGAAACATTTTTAATCATCTGCTGGCCTGTTTTCTGTCAGCCGATGGTTAAACAACCTGAAACAGAGCAATTTATGAAGTAGAGTGCTCAGTTAAATAGCCCCCAATGGTCAGCCCTCCGATTTGCGGACGTCACCTCTCAACAAATTGATCTTGATTATAGGTGGGTGCAGAGATAAGAATCTAATGGGTAGTCACAAACTTAGCACGAAGGTGTATTAGACTATGTCTCAGTTAATGTAATTGGGTCAACCCATCTTGGCGTCAAGTAACCTCTGTCAGTAAGTATTGTACATGTGTCAGTAAGTGAGTGCAGTCGCAAGTAGAGGGGGAGGTTCGCCAGAGGTCGGATATTCCTGCTCGCCCTAATACAGTATATCGTTTGGCTCACTACGATGCCAAACACATTTGTCAGACAACTGAACATTCTAACCACGGTCACAGAACCATCACTCATACTCAGAGAGATTCAAATGTTGACCGCTACTGTTAAATCGTCAGAAGATTCGAATTATGCGTTCAGGTATCCTAGGCTTAGGCACGGTCTGGGCTGGATATATGTATACATATCTTAAAATGGACAGAGGGCAGAAGACTATACGTAAATATATATACTGTTATCAAACGTGGTTCTACATATACAATAATTAACAATTTAAATGTACAGTAACTTACGACCAGGTTTACAAACGCATATAACAGTGCAGCGGAAAGTGACAGACTGGTGGCTCGTTTTTACATACCAACAACTGCTATCCAGTTAATTGCAACAGGTCATTCCCGGAGGTCGTCAGAGTGTTCACATAGGATCTTGTCGTGTGCACAGAAAGCCAGAGGTCCCATTGACTATTGCTTTTGTATACTAGACAGATGGAGGAAAATTCCCTGTAGGCGGACCATGAAATTCACTGCGTTGTTGGTGGCCATAAATAGCCCTACATTAACTTGTCTTGCTTCATGTACCAGTCATCTCTGGTTACACAATATTGCTTAGTGAGTTGAAGGTGAGCTTTCAGAAAGGTAACTCCCTTGTCCTCACTGTTTAGGTATACAGTAGAAACACAGACTCCTTCCTTCTTCCTTATTTCGGACGTGAGACAATTGCGTGTTTGTCACTGAATCATTCCGAGCGTTTCCAGAGCTGAATATGAATCGTCTGGTTAGCTACTTTCTTGATCTACTCCTCGAGGTGTTACCTCATACGCTCCTGCTAGCAAATATGGGACGGTCCTTGGAACGAACGGCGACTGCACAGCTGAAAATAGTCCCCTACTTTGAGTTCTTCAGGTCCCTTAGATACGGTCGTCATCGCCTATAAATTACAAGTTGGTGCCATCAGCTACTACGAAAGAGACGGTATGTTTTCGAGCATTTTCTGCCTGGTAATCTATCCAATGAGTGATGTAACAGTTGCCTACTTCCTGGAACCCACTTTCGTACGCAAGCCGTGTCTCACTATACTCTACGACATCACTGTCCTAGTTGCTACTAGGAGGTCAGCGCTGTGCGGTGTTTTGACCGTCCTGTACTAAATCGAATAAGCAATGTGAGGACATGCAGTGTCACGATGGACAGCGTTCTGCTTTCAACAATATGTGTATGATAGATTGTGGTACCCCAGCTGGGACCTTTGATTAAATGACACGACCAGGTTGACGAAAAGAAATAAGCGCTTTCCCTGCAGGATTCTACTGGCAGCCTCTGACCCTACTGTCTCTACAGGGAAGCAGGAGGATAGGATACTCTGAAGAGACTCCAACGAATGTTACTAACTCCAGAGTCCGAGTCACAGTTAACCTATCGGACAATCAGTTTTCTTCCTCTAAGAATACTTCTGTGACCCCCTTTCTCCATTAGTCGGACGAGTGTATCTGGTTTTGTTGTATAATCTTAAGGTTGTGCCTTACTGCTTAAGCAATCCTATACCGTCAGCATTATGATACATACCTATGAGAGCAGCTATTTTTTCCAGCTGCATTCTTATGACCTACCTGGCAAGGTTGAAGTAGGTATTATCAAAATTTTACTCTACACAGCTCGTTTGAATCGGTCTGTTATTATTCAGTTTTGCTATTGACGTCTCAGTGATAACAGTTCACTTGAACATCAACAACTCCTTGGCCATCAGTCCTGTCGTTCTGTATCGACTCAGGATAAACGTCTGACTGTTAGAGCCCCTTAGTATATATAACTCGGATGTCTTTCACTGTGTACAATTTGTGTCTGGTAACGACACAAGGTCCCCTGAGAAACATGCTGAATTGGGTGAACGAAAACCACTCAGGAGTAGTACAAGAAGCAGCAATTGGACATATCATGCTATTCACTTAAACAGAGGCATGTAAACAATCTACCCAGCATGACTAATGTCCATATGCATGTGCGTGTGTGCACAAGCCATCTTGTTGCTATGATCATCATTTGGGATTTACAATATAACATAAATCGTTTATGCCCCCAAGGACAACAGCTGCTGACAACGACGTCTGCTTACTTGATATGAGGTCAATTTTAGTAATCTTACCAACGTAAGCATTACCTTTTAAAGCCAACATCCATCCACGTTCATTGAGACGTCTGTTACATATAGAATTACACAAATACGTTCAACAAAATTGTAGTTCTTTTTTTGACTCCATACCGCCAATTTACCTTAAACTGATTTCAGCTAGTTTGTATTCGAGTTGCCGACCCGTGACAGTGACTGTCAACGAAAAGTGCGTTCTTCAATATATTCAGAAAACCATCAAAGCAGGATTTCCTAATATAAATTTGAAAAAGGTCAACATTATAGCGTAAAATCTCTTGCTCAAGAAACTTTTGCCCTGATTTCACCTGCTAGCACAACAAAGTCAACATAATCAATGTATAGGTAGGTAACATGACAAGAATGACACAGAGTATTGGCGTGATTGACAACGTCAGAAGGATGAAGACTCAGAAGTGGACGAGTGAAGTTTAGAGGTCAGGTGGTAGTGAACAGTCACGTGAGGATGAACGGAATATTAACGACTTCTTCTAAACTCCTTAGGAAACCAAGATTTTTGGACAGGAAAACAAAAGAAAAGTTAAAACCTTAAGGAATACAGATGGGTTTCTCGGGTGCAAAAAAACTGCCGGGAGAGAGACTAATGTATAACAACTTGTCTGTGTATGTATCACGCAACGATTGTGTAACACTGGAACTAGCGTCGTTCGAAGTGTCATCAGGGAACGCTCACACGTCATAGACTATGCAATGCAAACATTTTAACTGCCAGCTGTCGGCTGAGAACGTAGCAAGTTCTGCAATTTGCTCAGGCTGCAGCCATTTGTCGAACAATTCCGGTGCAGTTTACATGGGATCAGACGGTTGTCAGTTTATATCTTCCGTGATAATTTCAACAGATCTCCAAGACTTACCTGTCCTATTTATAGTTTTCATCTTTCCATTAGGCAACCGTCTGTCATTCTTGGTTTCGGAACTGTTGCCATGCTACGCACTGACTGTATTGACCATGACATTCTGCTGTAAACTGTTAGCCATTTCCAAATATTCAAAAGACATTTGGCAATTTTATTACTCCAGTTGCAATGCATAAATTCTTTAGTGATCAGTTCGGCTTTATCTGAGCACATAAAACACAGTCTCTTAAAGTAGGGAATCGGCTTGTAAATAAGGCTGCTTGGATCAAATTCAGTTCTGCTAAAAATGGCGCTTGAACAAAGATAAAACGGTCTGTTAGTCAGTCATCCATTTGGTTTGATGATGGCTGATCCAGTCTTTGCTACGATTGTTGATTTCTTGAGTACACTCTTCAGTTATATAAAAACGCGTGATAGCTCAAGCTAGTAGATACTGTGTACGTAAAGTATATAACCATCATCATTTTCGGACGCGAACCTCATACGACAAGGGTGTGGTTTTTGAAAGGACTAATCTGGTATAAAAGCAAGTCATAAATGTTGAATCAAACAACCTATCTCTCCGTTTTTAACAAAAGTAAATTACAAGTAAACAGATGGGATGTTTTAAGTCTTTTATTCAGTTGAAACTATTCATAATCGAAAAAGCACAATTTGGAAATAGTTAATTGCATGATTCAACATGAAAGCACGCGTTTGTTTAAAAAACACATCTATCATGTGAATCGCCATTATCTCTCGAATTAGTCCAATATTTCATCCTATGGGAATAAAAGTTAGTTGACAACTATTAGCAGTTAGCCAATCCATTCAACGGTGAAAGTTTTTTGAGTGTGTAACCCAAGCATTGTTTGAGTTTGTGATTGCTGAATATTGTATTGTAATGGTTGACGCAACATTCTTTCGGCTAAAACATTCAGATGAACTATTTTCATTCGATCAACTGCACAGTAAAAAGAGCCACAGATGTATTTCGGACAAATCTATTCAGACAAGATAGTTTGCAGCCGAGCACATGTTTTAAAAACGGTCCGAAATTAGTCACATGTTACACTATCATCTTACACCCCTAGAATTATCGATGGGACAATATCTGACTCTGTGTCAATCAGTGAAACCATTCAGCTGGCCTAATCTGCTTTCAACAGATCAGGTTGCTTAGTCATATTTGCCAGTTAAATACGGGCACTACCGAAGCCACCACCATCTGATTATAGAAAGTAAACTTGCTAGTACCTAGTAATCGGTTATCATGTAATTTATAGGTCAGAAGTCATTTGCACGCGATTAATTAATTAACATTCGGAAGCACTTTACAACGGGATTTTTTCAAAACAAAGTATAAATCTTATGTTTTGATCCTTTTAGAGTGCATACCGTTTTCCATCTAGGAGCTGCATTAGGTGAGATCATTGGGTCTCGATTTGACAGTAAACCCGTCGAATTCCCTCGACCTCAAAGAGATGAGTTGATATTACGACCTTCGTTTAATGCCAAACTTCGTTTACACAGTACATGTCGGAATTTTGTGGTATCACGATCCGGCAGGAAACTCCTAAAAAAACCATTGCAAGTCTTCCTACTGTGCGGAGATTAACACATAATTAATTCTAACTGATAAACATTTTTATCAAAACCAATATCCGTCAAAAAGCACTAATTAATGCCAACCGTTTCGGAAGGCCTCATAAGGCCTTGTCATCTGAAGTTGTATCGGAGAACGCTAAAAGTGTGTGTTGGCTGCACGTAGTCCGAAATCTTTACTGTGCGCTCCGTTAGTCAGCCTTAAAGATGTTGACTGTTTTACAGCTCATGTTTCTACACAGTGTGTACATTCCTTTCGCAGGTCGCTTAACGTTCGAAACACCCGAAGGGGCTGCGACGCTCCAAAACACTGGCATTCAGATGGATGTCCACTTGAAGATTTACACCCTGTTTGAACTCATATGACATAATCGGACAGGGTGTCAAAGTTATAAATTAACATTGGTAATCTCTTTTGTGCATAATGAGTTGATAAAGACTTCATCTACTGCTGCAAAACTAACCAGTCCGAACTATTTTCAAATTATTGCTGCCTAATGATTCTAAACAAGAAAGAAACGGATCCGGTTGAATAATTGAATTGGGACTAGGCAGTGCGGTCGTGACCCGTGTCAACAATTAAACACGGTGTGTAGTTTGCTACAATCCACAATAAGCAAGTGTTAGTGGTTAATCGTTTTCTCTGCTTTTGTCACCTTGGTAACCAAGACACATTTGCACGCTCTAATTGTATAACAGTTACGTTTTGTTCCCGGTAGACAAAATCTGTAACAAACGTAGATGATGAAGCTGTAGAGTGTTACGCAAGTTAGCTCAGCATGACGGCTGAATTTGATACAAACGTTCAATTGTGGTTGAATACAGAATGAGTGATCGATACTTTTATAATAAAATTAACGTCCAGGGATTTCACGTTTGCACATTAAATTACAACTTTTGCAATGTTTATGTTATATGTTATGCGACTACCTGAAGAGGATTGGATTCATTTTAGAATACACGAGTTCTCGGTATACTGATATAAGAACAACGGATGGCAAATTCGCCAACGAATTCTTGAGTCTCAGAAGCAAAAGCGTTCAATGTTTACTATTAGTGACATACAGACCTCTCATTACCGAAAAGAATATAGTACGTTTTACACCCGTCTTAACGAAAGAATGCTTCGGATTTTGTAAAGACGCTTCTTACGGTGTTCTATTTGGCCCTTTCTGGCAAACGGACTGCGAGGGCATGAATGTAGACGCTGGTGAGATGAAGGCAAAACATCATTGTCCTATTCTGGAAGAAAATTGGTTTGATAGTATACTTCGTATCTGGGGCGATAAGCTGTAAGTAAACCAGTCTATAAACACAGACTTCCACGAAGACAACATTGTATCACATGAAAGTCACTCTTTGCAATCTAACGGCAAAAGTAACAATTTTGTATGACCGGTAACAACTTGCGGCATCACTGCTCAAAAAACTGGCTCAGCTTGAAGTAAACACGTGATGGTTCAGACCGTGTTTTAATTCTTTTGCTGAAAGATTACTAGCTCAGAAATGTGAACTGGGCAGTTGGTAAATGAGCACCCAGAATGAAACGAACGCTGAGTAAATAGCACCCGAAGTCATATACCCAGGACAAAGCGAAGGTGTGGTCCAAACGAGCACCAGCGGCCTTGCAGAACAATTCATTACAGAGTGCATCAGTGATACAGAAACAGCTTTCGCAAAAACCATAGAGGAATTAGCTTGACCCAAGTGACTACTAGGGTTTTGGTATTCATTATACTTCGTCGATTTGCTGCAACTCGAGTGGCAAACGATAAGGAAGAATGAACAGAATTTCATCCTGGGCGAGAAAATAGTGATCAAATGATTACTTTCACCAAATTCTGGAGTAGCGCCATGTATATCACCAGCCAACAATCGCCGTATTCCTCGACTATAGATGTGTTTGATTCAGTGAATCGATCTAAACTTTTAGTCGCCTAGACTCATGTGAACATACTGTCGGCGCTTTACTCCCATACTTCGGCTCAGGTTAGGGTTTACGGTGAGCTGCCTGACAGTTTCAGCACCAGGAGCGGCGTATGTCAAAGCTGTCCCTATTCACCATTTTTGTTCAATTTCTTCATGAACGAAATAATGGAGGACTGTTTGCGTCGCTCAAATGATGCCGGTGTGGACCTCCTACCTGGTGGATGGCTGACTGATCTTGATTATGCTGACGATATGGTGTTGCTGTTTGACAACTTTCAAGCGGCACAAGCAGCGCTGAACGCAATTTCGCGTTCTGCTAAGTACTTCGGAATGCGTTTTGCAGCCTCAGAATGCAAGGCACCTCTGAAAGACTGCTATGATTACGTAGGTTTACTGTTAGATAATGAAATGAAGGAGGTTGTTGACCGGTTTGTATATCTGGGAAGCTGCATCAGTGGCGGCAAAAGAGGTATAGGTAATTAAATAGAGGCGTGTATTTCTAAGGCTGAGGCGTTGTTCACTAATATGATGCACTGATGGCGACAGAAAGGTATCTCTCTGAAGCTTAAGGGTAGCGTACATCAGACAACAGTGAGGGCTGTGTTACTAAACGGTAGTGAAAATTGGCTACTCGTGTAAAGGATGTGGACCGTTATCAAGTAGTTGACCATCGATGTCTGTGTTCGGTCGATCGTATCGGGTGGTTCCAATGAGTAGTAAGCAACTAAGAGGTTATGAAGTGGACATTTGATAATGATTATCAATCAAGTCCCTTTGTTCACTCTCTGTATTTAGCAGAATTAGATGTTTAGGTTACGTACTAAGGATGCCAGCTAGTCATCTGCCACACCGAACACCCTTTGCCGACGTTCCCGCTGATTGACGTAAGGTGCGAGGTGGATAAATGATGAACTGGTGTGGAAAAAATATGTCGTTCACGAAAGGGTTGGTCACTGTAGATCGGGTTTGCCTTCCGCGCTGGGGACCTCACGACTCACTGATCCGGTGGCTTGACACGTTAGGTGAGCTGGCGGCTAGTCCAGTTCAGTGACATGCATGTTGTTGTTGTTTGTCTAAGTTGTCTGTGAAGTAAGTACATTTAATGACACGAGGCAGTGGAGCCGTAATGGAAGCTTCTTACTGATGCCGCCATACTTTGTTTGTTTGCAGTGTATCTGCATCTTAAGGTTGAGTGATTGAATAAAGGCGTAGTTATTTTTAGTGGTTAGGTCCTATTCCACTCCACTTCTGTCTACTTTTTTCTTCCTGTACGGGGTTTGCCCCTTTTTTTATGGTTGTATGACAATTAATCAACGGTAAAAATCATTGATGTATTGCTATTTATGGTGATGGTGATGATGATGATGGATGATGCTCTCAAAGGTGCGTGCATCAATCCCACCTGATTGGTTGAATTCTTGAGGTGATTTGCACAGCTTTTCCTCCATAGCTGTCGTTATGTCGTTATCTTTTGCTGTCTTAGTAAACCGTAATCTGTCAAACAGTGAAGATTACATTTCGCCAACATCCTAGGTTAATCCTATAGTAGGACAACTCCGGATCCACCGTCCGATTTCGTCAATAAAATAGTCCTACTAATTCGCTTCTCTCATATAGCGTCTAAGTGTTCCTGCTTTATTAGGCTACACTTCAGCATCATGTTATTCTATCACTTATACCGTGTATTCACCGGAGCAGATTCGTCATTCTGAAGTTAGAATGAATTCACCCGTGTTGGTGGAAGCTTTAAAAACTGACTTCAGAATCTATTTGGTTACATCGTTTGCCATCAGTTCAATTGCCAGTGTTATCAGATGAAACCTTATGAAGCTCAGTCTTTGGTTTATTCCACGGTGGCTGTCCAAATCAACAGTAACATCTGCTGGTTCAGTTGTACATTTTGTTCTTACTACTGACACATAGGTAAGGACGAATGTCGTCTAGCTACTAAATGTTCAAGCCTACCAAGCAGATTGGACGACGACATTTTTCTCACCGCTCTCTCGACGTTTGGACTTTTGTAACCTAGATCACATGACTCGTCGCCCGAATGTTATAATTAAACTGAATCATTTGTGATTTGTGAAGATGGCTGGACCGAACAGAAGAAACAGACCTCATGTGCCGCCGGCTAAGCGAAGCAATCCGAGTGATCGCTCACGCAGTCAGAAGCAAGAGGTGAGTTGTTTTCTCGCTCGCCTACTTAAGGTCGCACTGGGTCAAAATCAATCACCGGGAGCCCAAACGGTCTAAAATGACCAAGCGAAATAGACACGGATCTTTCTTGGATGTGAAGATTAACCGAGCGGTCAAAGTACAGGAAATCTGTGGAAACGTTCCATCTCAGAATCGAAGGGATATACCAGATGTTTGCAACTACTTAGTGCTGAAAGCCAATGGACGTGAGGACACTTACTGCCGAAGTTTGTGAATCACTACCACGCACCGGAACTATCTTCACGGCAGTGTACGCAATTTTTATCTTAGTTGGTGCAAAAATTCCATTGTGATTGATTTTCTAATTCCACTGGAACGTTATCACCACCTGTTAGACAAAATAATTTTCTGCTTTTGAGGTTCCGAACTAAAAACATTTACAGCAATAAAGTCATATATTTAAGGCCTGTGAACAGTTTAGATTACATACCATCGGAATTTTGAGCTGTTGAGATCATATACCACGGCAGCTTGAACTTTCCTGCTTTGAGATGGCACCTCTCAACAAATTGATCTTGATTATAGGTGGGTGCAGAGATAAGAATCTAATGGGTAGTCACAAACTTAGCACGAAGGTGTATTAGACTATGTCTCAGTTAATGTAATTGGGTCAACCCATCTTGGCGTCAAGTAACCTCTGTCAGTAAGTATTGTACATGTGTCAGTAAGTGAGTGCAGTCGCAAGTAGAGGGGGAGGTTCGCCAGAGGTCGGATATTCCTGCTCGCCCTAATACAGTATATCGTTTGGCTCACTACGATGCCAAACACATTTGTCAGACAACTGAACATTCTAACCACGGTCACAGAACCATCACTCATACTCAGAGAGATTCAAATGTTGACCGCTACTGTTAAATCGTCAGAAGATTCGAATTATGCGTTCAGGTATCCTAGGCTTAGGCACGGTCTGGGCTGGATATATGTATACATATCTTAAAATGGACAGAGGGCAGAAGACTATACGTAAATATATATACTGTTATCAAACGTGGTTCTACAAATACAATAATAAACAATTTAAATGTACAGTAACTTACGACCAGGTTTACAAACGCATATAACAGTGCAGCGGAAACGTGACAAGCCGCCCAGTTAGTTTCGGCGGTAAAATATGTAGTGCGTTACCTTTACACATATGAACAAATGTGGTAGATTGTGGTAGGAATCAGAATATAAATAATAAATTTGGATACAGTTAAATTGTTTATGACCGACGTAGAGTTTATGGGAAAGAAATAAATGTTGACATCAAACGGTTGGGAGTAAGCACAAACGTTACGAACAGACGAGTAACGTTAAATTAGAAGATAAAGGCATACTGCTGCAAACATGTGAGCAGAGTGACGTGAAATGTGAAATTGGGTTTCACAGCTACTATTGCTCCGAAGCGAGCCGGATAGGAACCCACTTTGTCTGTGTGATTGACTGTCATCCGCGTTGACTGGAATGGTGCCCTTGACAACCGTTCGGAACGTTTATCTCTACGGTTGTGTGTAGCTCTTGATGAGCATCGTTCAACCTCGTTCAGTTGCTTCAAACCAGATAAGCCGAGTCTAACTGTACGTTTGGTCGCAAAGATGGCTCGGCTAGGTTTGTTCCTACCACTGGTGAAAGCACCTTCCCGTGTATGCAGCCGGTAGTGTGAAGCCTGGATGTCTGTGTGTGACACCATACAAAGAGTCGGATAAAACAAGTAGCAGGTGTATAACGTCAGGTATGCTGACTTACGTTGTGAGAAATTCGCCCTGCCCCAAATTTCTATCATTAACTAAAACATTTCAAAATGGACAGGAGGTGTTGGGTTACATCTTCTACTGATAAGAGTGGCAGTTTCCAAGCCCCAGTTCCTGTAAAAAAATTCATGAATTGTTTCCTTTTCGAGCCGTTCTGGTCCAGCACAGTTACATTGTCGTCATTGTTAATCACATGGCCATGCTCTCAATACAACGGTTTAGAGCGAAAGTACTGTTTAGTCGATTATTGTCCAAAGCATGGTAATTGTTGCTGTTTGTTTATTGAATTCGCAGCGCGTACCTTCAGGAACATCGAAAAGAAAGTTTATGAAGACAGCGAGAATAAAAACCAAATCCCGGGAGTCAGAAAAAGAAGTGTCCCCTGGTCTGTTTGGTGTCGAGGAGGAGGACAAATCGTTCGACACTGACCAATACAGATGAGAATAAAATATACGAACCTCAAGAGTGTGGTTACTGGACTTCTTTGTGTTCGACTGTGGCATACCCGAATAAAAACAAGTCAGCAGAGATTGTGATGATCTTTTCACATTGATTTCACTGGCTTGGTGGGACCTTATTAAGACAAACTCACAAGCTCTCACGTCTTGCCGTGTTTGCGAGTGATAGGTGTGGTTGGAAACAGCACTGTGATGGTCAGCGCATGACTTAGGTTCAATGTATGAAAGCACTTACTCTGATACCTGCCTCATTAGGTCGTTTTTGGCTTTCTAGCTCGGATACAGAGGAAGGTGAACACTTTCGTCTAAGGAAGTTTTCCGACGTGATGAGGAAGAGAAGTCAGTGGTACTCGTGTTACGAATCTCTGAGTGCAATGATGCGTTTTACTTTCTCTACATTTCTCTTCTTGTTTACTTTACACGATAACCTTTCTGTTCTCACATATCCGGCAGGTTTGCCACTCAATATGGTGCTGGCCTACGCTACATGCCAAAATTGGAATGTCTGTGCTTCCGATTGGGCCTCTATTTGCCTGAACCAACTGTTGTTATTTGATCCGTTCAGACAGTTGTCCACTTTTACGGTCAAAGTAGTCGGCTGCGCAGAGGTGGATGGTAAAACAATGTAACGAACCCTTTAGAATGAAGGATACAGTACTCATAATTTTGAAGATGGAACAGAGCTGAGCCAGAGCGAATACATTTCTTAATGCTTCCTTTTATGTTCAAGTAAACGGTTCATTCATAAAAGCTGTTTTGGATGGTTGATGAATGAATAACTTTTACCTCCCAAGTTCTTGTTTGAAAAGCTTCTTCAGTGGTATGAACTTTAAGCGAAGTTGTGTTTGCCCACAATACAAGCCACTGCTTTATGGATTAATTTCAGAGGGGCTGCCTCAACTGCTAATCAATCTACTAAACAAGTTCGTACAGCGCGATAATTTGATGTACGAACCGAGTTCTGACTGTCTGTGCCAGCAAGTGTTACCAGATTGTTTTACACATGTGCGTTTCAACCCACTAGATGGATGTTGCAGTTCAACATACGCACCTTGTTAGCTGTCTTGTTAGTTAAACCGTCAATTTTACGACAGCTCACACTTCCGAGTAACTCACTGGATTGAAAGTCTACATATAGTGCGTTGTATCTGAGAACAAGAAGACAAGCTTTGAGCAATTAAGACGAAGTCTCGTACAGCTTGAAATACAATCAAGGAAAACAAGTGTCTTTTCACTGAAACTTATCTTGTTTTTCAGTATTCGCAATCAGTAGACGAACATTCACTTCATCCTGCGCGTTTCCTAACCTGCGGAGGTTTATTTTGCAGAGTCTCTGTTTGTCTCTGTTACCATCGCTGATAACTTCTCACAGTCTATACTAAATGCTTCCAAAGTAGTGCTTCGGTTTTCACAATTTTCCCCTCTGAACGTCCTTCTCCGTGGAATTCGAAACACAGATATGTGAATAAACAACGCATCTTCGTCAGCATCAAAAAGCGTTATTTATTTGACATTTTTCCACTTTGGATTCGACGTATATTACTGACGAATGTGAACCGCTAGTAATTTCTTGTACGTACTGCTACTGGTGAGATACTTTGATGGACTTTTATTGAAACAGCGGGCTTGAATTTGGCGTATTTTAGCTTTGCGCATCCACAACCTTTGCTCTAACCTTTTATTCAGGACCCTGGAAGTATGGTTTCCTAGGTGAGGATTCTTCCTGGTCTCCAACAGACGCAAATCGTGCTGTCAGTCACCGTTTGCTTTCAGCATCTAGGTTTTAGTTTTGTTGACGCCGTCTGCTACTGATCTTGTAAGCCGACACCGCGTACAGGTTTATTGTACTGTGAATTTAAAATTGAACAAATGGACAGAATTGTCTCTCCGAGCTAGTTTATTTACGATTGACGGCATTTTCCTACATTACTCACAAAACCTTCGTCCATCGAACCATCAACACAATTTTGAGCTGGGTGATTTTTCTCATGACGCCTAACTCAATTTGGTTGTGTCATGCCGCTGAATTTCTTTTTCTGACTTTGTAACTAAAATATGTTCAGTTCTACAGCAGGCTAGTCAATGATACTGAGTGTTAACTGAACACGTTGAATAATAGTTCGAATTCCATGGCTAACTCTGGAGCGTTATTTTTTTTGAAAATACTATTTCGAAACTCTCACTTGGAAAACAAATGAACTGTAACTTATAAAAATGAGATGTGGTCCTTATCTAGGTTTAGGCCTTGGCAGTTAGACACACCCTGTTGATTCTTATGACCTAACTCAATCAATGTAGGTGCCGCTAATGCGAACGCTCTTTTTGTCATATCTAATACCGCTGTACCCTGTAGACTGGAAGTCCTGGTCAGTATAGTCCGCTGAGACAACACAGTGAAGAAGCCTGACTAGGATAGATTTTGGAACACTCTTATTTTCGAACAAGGCTTCTCTTGCTTCGAAGACGGGCGGGTTGAGGATTTCAGCATTCATTTGATCTATTCAACATACCTAACAGTCAGACACTATCATCTATGAGCGGTATTCAGCAGCACCAGTGAAGTTCACAAGGCAGCTCATTCGAAAATATCGGCTAGTGGTTTGGGCACGGAAGTGGCTGAGGCAACCTGTCCGGTTGTAGTGGTCCTGGTTAAATAAGCACTGGCTGAATTGTATGCATAACTACTCGTTATTTGCCTCTTTTTGAATAGCGTACATAAGCTATGTGTTTTACGTTCATGATCATTGGGAGTAAGTTGAATGTTGATCTTTCGCAACTTATGTGTTTCTTCTGCCCTGAAGGGTTGACAATGTTTCCACAAGTTTCAGCGTTACAGAAATGTACCGGTTGAGGTGTTGTCCTGTGGTGCTAAAGGTGCCGTTAGGGTACTTTCTCGGAAGATGGTCGATAGTTTGATTACTGATCACAGGCGATGATGACTGTATATTTATCTCTGACAATCTGGTCATACCAACCCTAGACTTATGGAAGCTGTGATCAACACTTTCGTCTTACATGCAACACAGGAGTAGCAGTTCACTTACTAGTTCAACCGAAGACACTAACGGATATTGAATCTTAACAATGGTAAAACGAGATGAAAGTGCTTGTTTCTTACTGTAGCAAATGGAAACTGTTCACGTGAATAAAAAGACACTGGCAAAGGAGATTTTTGTTCAAAAGTTCTCTACCAAGTGATCACGGTCTCAGTAGGAACCAAGAATAATGGGTAAAAATGACCGCTGATCATTGAGATAGCATTCAATCAATCCGATATGTCAACCTAGTCATTCACTCACAAGCTAATACATCAGATATGCAGTCGCTCCTAGTGAAAAATGTGCAGTCTCCCTCCAGAAATGTCAGAACATGTCTAACCTCTGATCCAATTTCAAATTTGTGCAGGGATGCTGTTGGCTAAACGCTGTCAATTTCGGCAAATTCTTGCTGTGTAGTATATAGAAAGATGTAAAATCTTAAAAAGCATACATTAAGTAAAGACAAGAAAATTGTTCGTGTACAACATGTTTTGAGAAGTATGTCGGTTCCGAATGTCCACATGGAAGAAAAATGAAGTCAGGTGGCTTTTGAACACCGTTAAGCACATTGTGTGTGCATTCAACCGTGCTCACGTTAGCGTGTTGTTCGCATATGCACAATAACGTGTACTGCAACGTGTAATACACAGTTGATCCAAATGCCGTTAAAAGTTTACTGACATTTAGATGTTATCCGACGATAGATTGTATGAGAAACGCAGTGAAATAACACTCACGTTCCTGATTAACTTATCATGGATGATTGATTGATGGCAATCTCGGCTATCATTCGTTTGCCTTCACCATCCATGTTTCTTGTTTCGTCAATTAATTTTAGGAGAATCTGCTTTGACGTTATATGGGTAGGTGATGTTAGACTCATGCCAGTCAAAATCATCAAGTATTATTATGTAAGGGAAATAACTTTAACTGTGTTGTAGGCATCCACATGGATTCAGACAAGAATTTATTCACACAAGTAACAGAAAACTATTTGGCATCAGCCATTTTTTATTTTCATCATTTTAGTTGCAAAATCTGTCATTATTATTGTGTTGCTGTGCGAGCAGAAAAGTCATTATCAGGCGGACAACTTGTCGTGTCATTTCACATGAATTATGGGAACTATACTAGCATAGTGTGAATTTGTGAATCATAATCAACGGAATGACAGTTATTTTGATTAATCGGATGTCACACTCCGAAAAGAAATCATCACACATGAGTATGTGTGCACCATGTCTACATAGGGTACACAGAATAGATGTGCGTGCAAGAGATAGTAGGCGAGATATTGATCAAATGTCAGCACGTCAGTCACCAATTCCAAGAGTGTATAAAAACTGGCGCAACAGCTGCACATTTAATCAAACTTTCGATTGTTCGGAACTGAGGTGTTGTTATTCAGAATACAAAGCGTAGTCCCAAAAAAATGTCAGTTTGTTTTATAGCGTTTAGTGTGTCCGTTATATGGATTTCAATTATTCACACAAGTCCATTTATTTCTTCCCTCATCTCGTGCGTGAGCATTTGAGTTAAAATTTTCACACTGCTTATCAGCAAGGGATGGCCGAACTAATCCTACTTGATTGAACCGTCTGTCGATCACCTTACCGTGTACCAACTAATTATGAGGTCACCCGATGTTTGCGTTAGCATGGCTAATTTTAGGTTTGCATGGTTCAGTTTCTGTAGGTATATTTAAAAGTATAGACTGCAGTATACGACAGAATACTTTGCAAATAAGATAATACAAAACCACAAGTAACCCGAGAGCGTTAGAACGGATGGGAAGTTGTTTTGGGGTCACTTAATCCCCACCTCTTTTCCGACTGTCCCGTAAAACTTAGAGACTACGTTTTCCCCTCCTTCGACTTGGCAGGTAACGCCTACCACGTGATCATTTGTGACTGCATTCCGTTCACTGTGGACTGGACAAGCAGAGCTCTGTATGGTCGATGGTTAAGGTCAATAATTTTAAGCAGTGAGTGGCAGTTCTGGCTCCTACCGCAGCACGCGGAATGCAGATCTCAGAGCAAGAGAGGAGGACGCTGTTGACTTATAACGATGTTGAGATTGACGCTGTAGAGACCTACAGGGGTCTGAATAAATCATGGTGAGTCCCACTCCACATCCTGCAGCCGAACAATTATGGGGACGAAAACTTTAAGCGGGAGATAAATGTCTTTCGACTTCCCCCAAATACAGTAGTAATATTCTCCTAATTGGAAGGACACTGGAACCAACATTGCCTGTACGATAGACGCAACAACTGTTTATTTGAAACTAGCGCCCCAATCTTGGCCATTGAAATAAACACTTCATTCGAACTGAGCGGAACACTGCATCACTTGGTGTGATCGCCAGAGCACTGTCGTCATTACTGATGAACTGAAGTTTAGATTGGAATGCCTTAATGTCTGGTCGTATTCCCAGAGCTAACAAAGAAAAAAACAGAAATGTCCCGCTTATCAAACATATGACAGCGGTCAGTTGACAGTTTCAAGAAGATTTTCCTCCCAAAGTACAAAAGAGTTTATGGTACCGGACGGAATACAGACTTCAGTTTCCTATAACAACACACACTGCATGTACATATTTCATCTTTTTGGGATTTTAGTAGACAAAGTAATGCGTTAGTATTTGTAAACCATCTTTCTAACTTCTATGTCTTCATTGGATGTCTTGTCAAATGTTTGGTTTCTCCTGCGCGAAGACTCGTGAACATCTCAGAAAACCTATGAGATGTATTGAGAAAACAGCCCTATCGAAATAGGTAAAATTTTCATTGTGCGAGTGTACGAGAAGGGAAATTTTGCAAAAAGGCGGAATAAATGTGTAATATACTAAATCTCATGAATAAACTTTATTATTTAAAAATATAGGTTTTCAGTAAACTTGTTGAATACTGTCCAAAGCGACCCTCTGATTAGTTCGCATCCATTTCCGCATTTTTAATCATTTCTAATTGAGTTCTGGTTCACCAGGCAGAGAACCCATCCGTTTCGTAACTTTACGCATCTTCATTGGAAACCAATCAAAGTGAGGTCAACGCAGTCGCTTCAATTAAGTGTAAACTGGAACCCGGGACTGTTTCCGGATCAAGGTGATATAAGTGGAATGCGTGACGGAGACAGAGCGAGGTCATATGAAGCTGACTAAGTGATAATTTTAGATAGGTTTAGGGTAGATGAAAGTGTGAGTGTGAAAACAACCAGTGGTTCGAAAGCTGAGAAAGTGGGCAAGTCTCATATGTTCACAAAATTATACATTTAAATTTAGCGGATTATAATGGTCGTTTTTTGCACAGGAGGCCAGTTTGCACATTTCTAAGGGCCGGGAAGATATGCAATGGCCCATAATTTGGTGTTAATGTTTTTCCTCATCTCTGTCAAATGAACGGAAAGCACTTTAAGCGGTTATTTTTTACCCAGTACATATATGCAATTTGTTTAATCATAAGATGTTGACAGTTTTAGTGACAAAACTAACCAACGTCCACTTTCACGAAACATGTCAGCTAAGAACGAAGAAAAATGGATCTTAATCTAAGTCAGTCTGCTGATTTAGTGTAGCGTAACGAGAAATTGAGATACAATTCCAGATAAGAGAACAAGTAACATCCGTTGTTGGTCAACGCATCAACACGAAATTTGAAGAGTGACGGATTTCGTGCTAGGCTTAAGTTTGAATAAAACATCATGACCAAACCATTAATATCTGTCTCCGTTAGTACGCTTGCAACGGTAACCAATGAAGTTTGTCCACTAGTGAATGGGATTTGAATAACAGCAATTGAATCAGCTCGTAAATAAGATGAAACTCATTGCATTCTATGGATCTCTCGCACTGTTTCCCTGATGTGAAAGGTATTTTGTGATAAAGAACCGGATTATCAGTATCGAAAGGGGTTTGTTAGGCATGCTTGTAAGCTACTTGGTGGGTATTTTGAAACAGAAACCCAGTTATGGAAACTCTGGATCATGATTCAGAGTAGGGACAAAAACAACCTGCCTAAAGGAGGCATGCACTAAGAAGTGGAGCCACGAAGTTATGTCAAGGACTCACAAATTTCATGTGTATAATCGATCACCTACCCATCCCACTGGTTTACACGAAATCTATCAAGTGACTAAGTGGGCAAACTGTTTTGGCACGATTTCTCCAACAGTTTATTCAAGAGTCTACCAAAAGCCATTGTTGTGCCTTGAAATTGTATTACTTGTGAAAGCTTGACGGATTATTCAGACAGATAATTATATTAACACTACCCAGTGTAACGTTGGGTGCTTGAATTACCCCTACCTCTTTTCACTTGAACTGAGGTGGAATCTCGAGCATTAAAATTATCTAGTCTAAAAGAGCCACTACTGGGAGACACCAGATTCGATCACTCAGTAAACATGAAACAAGTGGGGTGACAATTTCTAGTCGTCATACAGTCAACATTTACCCCCAACGTTTCTGAAAAGACATTGGGTATTAATGCCGGTGAACAACAAAGCCACTTTTGACTTCAGTATGAAGGGCTATACAGCTAGCATGCTTGATGATATCGCATTATTTTCTACCAAGTATTGCATGTTCTTCCTATTGATACGAGTCTTCTAAAGTTGGTAGAAACAGAATACATCAATTTCAGGAGGTCACAACTCTAACATGAACACTGTCACAAGAACTGATTCGCCACTTTGATGGGAGTCCGTGCTGTGAAAGACTTGCGAAATGTTACATCGAGATGTGCATAGAGATCTGACGACATCCCAGTTCCAGGGTGACTGGTGAAGTAGATGTGAGGCTATCAGACCATCGCGTCGACCATCGACATCAGCCTTCGCCACTGAGAACAACATGACAACGCAGGACGTAGCAAGAAAACATAGAAAAGTTCAATTTGAGAGCATGTGTTTCTTGAAATACTTGAAAAATTTTGAAAACACCTCAGAAACAGCTAATCGTATAGTCTATTGCCTGGCGAATTTCACTGTCTGTCGTCAGGCACACATTGTAGCCTTGAGGTTTACACTGCGCATTCACCGTACATGAAGGCAATAGGAAGCTGGTTCGTGATAAGTTTGAGGTGAATGCCAAAGAGAATCCATTTTCGAGTGATGTTTATTATTTCGCATGCCACACGCTCCAAAGAAATAGGATGTTGCTAACTATCGGAAGAGCTTCCGAGGAAGACATCTTGATTCAGAACTTACGAAGAAACGTCTGGTGTTCCTCTGAAGCAGTGTCGTGAACTGAAAAAGAAACTTGCAAAAAATCTATCCAAGGACTGCGGGGATCACTTTTTGAGTAGGGTGAAGGAATGTAGAATGTAGAATGTGATTGCACTGACCCTCGACAAGATGCAAGGGGACTATATGTGAAAAAGATAGTCCACGAATTTACAGTTTATCGCGACGACTCTACTGATCAGCCGAAAACTTTGCGTAACAATTCAGTTGGCTTAAGCCAGCTGACGCACATGGCTTTGATAACAATTGTGCGGTTAATTATAACATGTCAAGCGACTCCCGTTGGAATCCGAACTGGCTCTGGAGGTTAAACTATTGAAACTTAATGAAGTTCCAGGTCCGGGTCTCCTTTCACCAACACTGTCCAAACATGGCAATGAAAAAATTTTCTCTGAACTGACCACACTAATTCGTTCAGTAGGAGGTTAAAGTGGTGCCTCAGGATTTGCGCTTATCAGTGGCCATTTCCGTTTCAAAAAAGGCCAGTACACTGTGTAATAACTACGGATGTGTTTATCTTGTCTCTGTTGCAGGTGAGATGCTCATGGGTCTCATAATGCGGTGGCTTCCGTAACATAAAGGGCAGTATGTAACAGCAGAACAGATAGGTTTCTGGTATGGTAGTGGATGCATCGATCATATTCCTGCGCTACGACAGAAAATGAGCATAGGCACTTTTATTCTGACCCACCGGTTGTGGTACTTCTGGATTTTTGACTTGGGTGGGAACGATTATCATTTTTAGAGGCCATTCCAGCACTCGGTGTTGGGAAACCAGAGTGAGAGGTTCGTGACATTTTGTCAAGTTCCAACCGGCTAACAGACATTCATTAACCTTAATCATTGACAACACACATACGTCGTGCAATCTTAGAGCTAAACACTTTCCTATATTTTTTGCCAAGTGTACTGGTTTGAAACAAGGCTAAAAATCCTAGTTTGTGATATGTCAAGTAAGCGGTAGATCTTGGTACCATTGCGGTTGACCAGACGCAAAACCGCAGAACTACTGGGGGGAAATAAAATGAAACTCTATATTCGTCTCTCATGATACACATGAAAGCGACCTGCACATAAGTGGGAAATTGCTAGGAGTGTTCAGTTGGAGATATACAACGCGTCCCTCACGATAAAAAAGGACTTCTGGACTACCGCTCTCAAAAGTACGTGCCAGCTTAGATTTTGCCCTTGATAAGGCAGTGTTTAGTTCTCCCTTAGTTAGCAGAATTTTCGAGGGTTAGTTTGACCAGCTTATGAGGATGGCAACAATCTCTCAATCGCGCGACTTTGTTGCGTCCATGTTTTCTGGAAGAGCAGAACTATTCTTCGCAAGGGTTTCAGATAATCGTCCTAATCATGTTTCTTGTGTCTGCTGTTTCAACTTGTGAGGTGATGATCTCATAAACATGATCGAAAATTGTGCGATTCAGGCTGTGCGCCTACGTTTCACTGATGATATTGAACTCCTTAATCAGGTCGACTGCTCTCCCAGTACAAACAGCCTAATTCTGAACGTTCAAGATTGAGGCAGTGTAACACTGAGTATTTCAGGGGGTGCTGCAAACTATCTCTATTACTACCGCAAAGTTTGTCAACATTGCTGAAAGGCTACACTTATAATTAATTCACCCCATTACCAATTTTAACAGATGGGGTTTGCACAAATGGAACTTCAGATTAGTGACATTCTTATGGTACATAACGTTACAATACGCCGTTTGCTGAATGAACTTTATTTTGTTGGTGAGCTCGTTAGTACCAGTCGTGAAAATCTTGTTCACGAACCCCTTTGTCAATACTGTTCATATAAATGTTTTACTCCATGATACCAGCTATCATCTGTTTTGCTCCAGTAGTTGGACTGATCGTCAAAAGTATTGTGCTAACTGTAACATTGTTAGGCTTTCTGACATTGTTGTGTAATTTAGATTACCATCTGGCACTGTTGGGCGCCTTGATTGCACACAACTTTATGCTTGACAATACCCTCCCTTGTGATTTGATATTCGTTTTATTTTTGTCAATTAAAGTCCACTAAAGGTCCAACAAAATTCATACTATGGTACATTGTCCGACAAGTAAACGAGTACGTGCCGTCAGGTAAATCAAACTTCAACGTAAATCTCAACAGTTCGTTGAGTTAACGGGAATGTAGCGTTGTGATCCAAGAAAGTGGATGGCACAAGGGTTGTTCATTCGCCAAAGCAGTACATGGGTTAAGCATTTAAACAAGACCAAACACAAAACCACTCATTTGCACGTGGTATTCGGCCTCGGACCGTCTCGGCTGCCCCAAACATCAATGCTCAGTTCCCTTAACTAGCAGGGACCATTATGATCGATGCTGCACTTCGATGATCCTTCCTGCATTCTTTCTATGGCTTGTACGACATCAAAACATATGCTCTACACCTGCTACTGAAAAGCCGCGGTATGAGTAGTATAATACGATCACCCATCTTCGTTGCAATTGTACTCAAAGACTAGAATGTGTACTATCACAACAGTAGCTGTCTGCGCAGAT
>LUCH01001040.1:129827-141080 GCA_013368495.1 Paragonimus heterotremus
CAAATGGTGGAATATACTAGAAAACAGTGGTTTGCTTAGGGCTTCATTTTGATAGTTCTTATCAACAATGAGCATATTATACACAAAACAATCAAAAAATCTGGTATTATTAATACGTAGTCTGGCATATTTATGATTGTAGATGAAGCTCAATTGTGAAAAGTCAGGGCTTTGGCCGGATTCGAACAAGTGACAGAAACAACATGCCCAAATGCGGCGAGCGCCCTACCAGCTGAGTTACGAAACCAAGCCAGGAGCTCGGAAATTTCACATTTGCACTCAGTTACTCATCCGTCCCACTGTCTCATATGGAATCCACCAAATGATCCAGGGGATCGATTGCCCCGGCGGGATTTCACAAATGGGTCTCATCTGGAACGTTTAGATAACTGAAGTTCGTATACACAAATAGTCCACTGAATTGCAAAACTTCCTAGGGCGTTGATAGTTTAATGTGTTCATGTTGCACAAAATGGAAAGTAAAACTCCTCCCCTCTGAGAAAGTGTTATTCTAGAATCAAAACAAAAATTCCGAGGACTCCCACATAACTTTCACTTAGCTATGATATTGTTGAACTTCTAGTCTTACTTAAGAACGAAATATGATTCCTCTTCTGTTTCAGGATGCTGGTGTTTGTATCCGAGTCATTACTGAAAACATTACGTAAATAAAATGCATCGTGGTCCGCAAGGCGGATTACCTGTCTTGAGTTAGCGTCATTTGTGTCATAAATCCTCGGTAAGAATCAAATTTACAAATTCAAATCAGTCCTCATAAAAAGTTTCACCTATGTTTTTTGAATAACACCTAATAACATTCTTCACATTAACAGTGCGCTTTTTTTGACTTTTCATAATAAAACATTAGTAACGCTTAATTTCCTAACCAGTAGCTAACCAAATAGACAGTGGACTTTTTGTCCGTCAGCCGGAAGCTAGCATTATGTTTTAGAGAACACTTCTGAACTGCTTGAGTCTACTCAAAATTCTGACATTCCGACAGATTCGCTGCATTATTAATGTTGACTTATATAAGCAAACTTACCGCTAAGTGAAACAGTAGCCCTCATGACACTATTTTGAACACATTCTCAAGTGTTTCAACTCCTTACTGATTGTTCATTTATCACTTTTACTTTGTACAGAAATAGTTAAGTTGTACCCCTTACGCAACGGATTTCGGTGGCTAAACAGCGTAGCAATAGTGAACATAGCCTGCTGAGTAGGAATTGCCGTGCTAATCTCCTCAAACGTGAGAAAATCGCAACTGTATGAATAAAATGTCAACGATGAGTTTCTCATTTGAAAAAAAATGGCAAAAAACCTTTCCACACATTCATTTCTTCTGGGATTTTCCAAATGGTGATATGGGAACAGTTTGCCAGGATTTGATTTCTTGACTAAAAGAAATTCAGTTGAATTTTTCAAAATTTTTCGTGTACAAACTAATGCTTTGGATAGAACGATACAGGAACTTTACTGGTTTTACACCTATTGTATGTGAGAAATGAGCAACGGTAGACTGTTTTACAGGGCATCAACGATAGGTACTACCTTTGGATCGGACAAACAGTATTAAAAGATGCCCTTTGTGTGTTTTTATCCAAAAATATTGCTAACATACGACATTGAAATTTCAAGTTGTAGTTGAGTGTAAAATGGTGTCAACATCACAAGTTACCTCAGAGGTGACATTTTGCTACTCACATTTTTTAAGATCATGGGAATAACATCGAAACTGGTGACTCATGCACCAAAAGGTTCCACTGGCAGAGACTGCCCAGTTGCCTCTACATCATTTTGACCGACAAAACTCTGTATTCTACCAGTCAATGAATCTGGTGATTTTCCGGCAGTTCTTGAAACGTTTACATCCTTCGAACACAAGGAGCGCAAGAGGTCAGAGAAAAAAAGGATGCCTCACAGGTGCTGAGAGATGCGCTTGCTCACATGCAGGAGGGTGAAACTGAGCGAAGATAGCAAACCGCTCCGTCCGCTTCGAGTCACTTATAAATCACAAACATCGGTATTCACTATGGTGTTAAATGCCTATTATTTAAGGCTTCTGAAGTCTGCCGACGTTTTGTTCATCAGACCGTCTCAACTACGACTGTAAATCTTTGCTAACAGTGGATATAACTGTTAGTATCATGTGTGGTCCAAGTCGATCGGTTTTATTATACTTTTTATCAAATTTCGTTAGTTTCGAATTCACGCTTTCTGTACACTCACGACTAACAAGCACTAGTGATGGAGGTGCGACACCTAAATCAGAAACGATATTTTGAAGTCTTGTGTAGGGATCGTTTACCAGCATCCAATGTGAACGTTTCATCATGTAAGAGAACAGGCGAGAAAATAGTATGAAAAAGTGGTAAGCGATGATCTTCCTCAGTATTCTTTGTGTGTGAAGATGGAAACTCCAAGTAAAGACTTACTGAAGATATTTGTCTCCTACTAAGTCAAGGCTTCAGGATTTCGTAGTAGACAGGACAAAATGCCAAAAGGTTAATTCAGTTTCACGAACTGAGAATAGACTTTAAACAGAAAGACATAAAAGAGCTTACTGCATCCGTGGCCGGTAGACCGCGACATTATTACCTCCGTTAAAGCTCTCTACAGCCTCGTTTTAGCCCATTCGGTCGTTTTGACCCTCGCAAATGCAAGTCGGTTGTTTTATACGTGAGTTCTCCATAAAATTTGATGCAGAACCTACCAGTTTGTCTAGCTAATCAAACTTGGCTGATCCACTTCAAATCGCAGTTAGTAGCAACTTACGAAGTCAACTGGTAAATTCTCTAATTCAGTCTAACTTTACTACAGCACTGGTCTCTGAATTCGTTAGGTTGAGTTGCAGTGAAAAGTGTGACCCTTTATAACCTCGACTACGGTAGCAACACGTAGTGTGGTGGAATAGTAACTTACCTACATCCATTTTCTGTGCCTATCAAAAAACAAGACTCATCCGTTCCTATGTGATTCATTCACCAGCATAGCATCAACGTCTCGGTGTAAGAAACCCATAAACTAAGGACCTTTCCAATGAACGGTTGACCTTTCTGTTGTGTGCATACGCAGTTAGATGATGAAATGGTCATTTAATTCTGTCATATGCATCAGTAAAACTTTCTACCACAAGACATTGAATAAAAACTGCTGTCAAGAAGCTTTTCACCACTACTATGCATGATGCCCACAGCTATTTCGACAAACAATATTTTCACTCCCATTTGGTGTATCAGAATACTTCATGAAATATCCCGTGGTATTACAGCCTCATTAATGGCGTATCCCGAAGCCTATTGCCTAACGAACAAAGTGGGGTGAAGGGGTTGTGTTCACCCATTGTAACTAAACATAACGGAGATTGTCGTGGTCACAAGAAGCCAGAGTTCAGTCTTTGGTTTGAGTAAATGCTTACAAGGAGGACAACTCTATGTGACAGGTGAAAGTCGACTCTAATATGTTTCAAAGTGGATTGAGTTATATAAAATTCGAAAATTTTAGCTATTAATGAACAGTGTACAACTTATTCCAGTATAAATTTGAAAGGCATATTCAAAATCGGGTAACGTAAAGGTTTTCGTCCATTCCCTGCTATGTCCCTCATCCTATAAGATGGAACCGCACAAGTCCATAAATCAAGCAGACTTGGGTTTTAATCACTGCCGGTGTTGCCTCAACAAATGATAATTTTAGTTCATATTTGCTTTATCATACAAAGCACCTGTGTAGTAAGTATAGTGTTTAGTTCTTTCATATATTTTCTCAAAAAGAACAATAAATTGTAAGTTGATGATACTAGTGAGAAAAACGTATGGTACAACATTTGTAGTGTAAATTTTTGCTGTCTTTACATATGAAGTAGTGTTTGAGCTAAATCAGTGACAATAGCCTTGGTAAACTACGAGGTATAGGGTTTTTGATCACATGTAATCAAACTGTTCAACGAAATGACCGAATCAATGTGTTCATTAGTTCTGACAGATAGTTGACAACCATGGGTTTGCTTGAAACGTGTCCCTGCCAACTACTCTGTAGCTGATGTAGCGTATTACAAAATATTCAGCAAGCTACCAGGTAGGTTTGGCGCCGAGATTTGCAAATTTTAGTATCTCATGAATTTTTAATGAAATATGGAACATTAAATCCTTCTCTCCAAGTCTACGGTTGCATCCAGGATCACAAAATGGACACATCCGTCAATAACTACTTAATCCTTATTTGACTGCGAACTAACAAATAATATAATCGCACTAATGGGCAGAATTATTTTTTAAAACGGCTAATGAATAGATACGAATTGCACTTGGTCCAAGAGCTGCTATAATTGCTGATCAATGAATATGCTCACTCAGTGTAGAATCACTCGTCCATGTGTAGAAAAAACAATTCACCTCGATATCCTCCCAGAGACCACTTTCAATCCACTTTGATTCAGTTAAAAACCGCGTTTACTTGCATGTTTTACAAGAATGCACGTAAGAATACATATTGGAACTTAGTCACACAACAGCCTTTTGTATTCTGCCATTAACGTTGATAATGTTATTGGATGTTTTAGATAGGATGACGTAAACTTCATGGCATTTCCTGAAACCCTGCTCACAAAAATAGCCACTGACGAAAAGTCAGTTAGGGCGGTTTCCTTCGGAGGTTGTGAGATAACATATGGACTGGATTTTGCAGGCAGTACCAGGTGTGTATATTCTTTGTTCATGATCCAAATTTTCTTCCAGAACAAGATAGTCACCAATATAAATCTCCAATGAGAGCAAAACTTAAGTTTAACAGTTCCACCTGCAGTTAAAATGGCAGCAGTGAACCACAGTGGTTGACGATAGATTGGGTGCAGTTGATGTATTCTAAGTGAAACTCTACCAAGTGAAAAACTGCACTGATAGAAAATCACATGCTACAAAGATTCTTCTAAAACGCTTCACCGATCTGTTAATTTGGCAGCTCATTGTAAGGTTTGTAACTTGTATTTGAGATTGTTGTATCTTATCAGTGGCAAAAAACCAGAAAAACAGTCGTGTGCTTTTGGCGAAATTAAATCATTGGAAGCGTACTACTTACATTAATCCATCAAACAAAATTATAGCGTCATCTACGAGGTTGAAGTAGAGTGAGTTTCTACACTGTTTCAGTTAGTGTTCTGACTATTCCCACTGATTTACGGACAGCACAAAATCCAAGGTAAACGACATAACTAACTCGCAAATGAATTAGTATCTACTAGTTTCACAGTCCTTCACTAAGATGTTGGCTAAAACACAAATCACCGGAAGTTTATAAAACGTGGGTATACCGACGCATAGTGATTCAGTAGACATGGTCTTGAATCTATATTCAACTACGTATGATGTTAGGTTGAGTCTTACAAACAACCCTTTAGCATACCTTCATTTCGTTAAAAACGACTGTCAACTTTCGATAGAACGTGCTTTCTAAGATAAAACTCTGAGGGAAATGTAAATCACATTCACCGCTTGACGTCACATTTTATCATAAGGTTGCTTCATTCAGCCGTCTAATGGTCTCGTTAGAAATTACATTTCTTTAGACAAACTTGTAAATAACGGTGTAGCTTACTGGGAGCTGTTTTAGAAGTATGTTCTGTCTACACTGCACCTAACGAATGAGTGACGGCGAGATGGGCCGATTAATAAAGCGGTCTGTTGATCATGTGAAGTGATTTTATTAAACGCACTTGGGGCACGCGCAGCTTGTTTGAGTGTTTAATTCTAATTTCAGCTGGTTAACTACACACGAAGAAACGTTCTCCTGAACACTTCTTTCAAAAGGTTGCCTCATTTGTCCAAACCGTTCGGAGTTGTACCACGTGATTTTGTGGAATACGTCAGTATGAACATGAATTTTAAAGAAACGAACCCTATTCATAAGTTTCTGAAGTTGAAGGAAGTGACTATTTAACAAAAATTGGGAAGTTATAGAATGTCTCATTTTAATTCATTTGCAAAAATCGATGATTTGCGAAGAATTATATTGCCCTATTTTTGTGAAAAAATCGATCCGTTTGGAACAGTCGAGGGTACACCAATCCTTGGGTCTTTCAACAGTCTCAAGAACGCTTAACCGAAATATTAAGTTTTCTCGGTACACCTAGTTGGAGTGAACCTTGTTCCTTAAATTGAACTCACTGATGATTTTCGAAAACAATGGCTACTTACATGTTGAATTTTTTCAAATCAAAACCGGACTGGTGAGTAAAACTGAGAGCTCAAATTGTTTCCTCATATAGACTGTACAGGTGTACAATAGTGAATAACAAACAGAAGAATGAAATAATCCGGCTTCTGATAATTGAAAAAAATTCAGCTGTTATGTTAGACTTGTAATCCTGTGCAAAGCAAGTGGTTCACTTGTGCTTCTATACCTTGTTGACAGTTATTTCGCGTCTCGCACATTACTGATCATATTTCGTACATTGCCGATCTCACTTCGTGCGCTCAGTAAGTCTAGTTATTGAGATTTCTTCTTTGACCTGAAGACGATTATTGGACGACCACTGAACATACGACGCGTTCGGCCCCAGCTTTTCTTCATTAAGATTATCACTGTATAGCGTTGTACGTGCGACATGCATCCGACACACACGTGTCACTACTTTGGTTGGTTCAGACATTTATCCTCATAATCACAGTGCACCAGTATGGCATTGGCCTTTCAGGTCCAGCCAATCAGATGATGGTTTATTGTACCTGGCTGTACTGGCTCCCTGGAATTGTCATCGCAGCTACTCGTACACGTAGCCTCATCACGTCATGTGTGCCCCACGTACAGGTTCGTGTGAATTACCAGAACGTTAAACAGCCGTTGCATCGCTGTTGGGGTGAAGTGAAATGTCTTAGCCGATTACAGTTGTGATGTGCGTAAACACAGCCTTAGTAAGGATGAAAGCAAGAGTATTCTGTGTTCAGTGTTCGTCCAATCATAGTCTCCGATCAGTGAACAAGTCGGAACAACCAGGGCTATTAAACACATGAAATGTGATCATCAATACGAAAAACATAAGATAAATTGCGAAGCTGTACGGATTACTGCTTTCGTCGCACGCCCAAAGAATCACTTGAGAGTTCAGTTGACTACACACTGTCAAAGAATGTTTTCCTTTTCAGAATGTTCCATCAGTTCATTACGAATCGGATTGGCTCCAAAACAGTTCTACTGAGTTCGAAAACTGATGCAAAATAAAGCTTCCTCACAATAAATGAAACTAATTAATGTGAAACTCAGCGTCATTGGGTATTCCATGGTTTTCAGTTAGAAGAACAACACTCCGTGAAAGATCCATAAAGAACTAAACGTCGTCTTCAAAGCGTACGACTTTCTTCTGACTGTTTTTGGGGCTAAAGTAATCGATAGCTTGCTAAGAATGAGAGTGTGATAACAAGTGTCACGCCCTTTGAACGAGGCTATACCACCACCAACTGGAAAACGATACATTCACCAGTCATGGTAATGCTGTTCAACTTGGCTGTCGAAACACTTTGTCGAACTTATGACTTTATACTTGGACATTTTCACTGACAGAAAATAAACACACCTGCATCACTGGTTTAGGAATCACAACTTTCCGTAGAGCGCTTGCCGCATTGAAGCATGGTGTCTCTGTCGCTGGTTCGAATCCAACCGAAGCCCTGGCTGTTGGGTCTCATCTTAAATCATAAATCTGCCAAACTGCTTATTAGTAATACAACTCTCTGTATGTCAGAAGTAAACTCAAGGGAACTGAAGTAAAGTGTGAATTTCTGTACGCGTTGAACTAATGACCTGATTATCTCACAATGTGACAAGCTGAAAATAGCCTTTTTGTGTGACCGTCTAGCCTGCTACTGGTTATGATTATGGGCTATTAATCAGCAGTATATTGATTAACTTAACTTAAAAGTATACGTATTCCAATGTCCTATATACTACCAGTCATCACTGTCAAAACGAAAAATTGGAAATTCAGTCGATACTTGACAAACAACCGGGTAATTTAGTTGGTAGACCTAATGATTTGGTTCATATGGACGATCTAGAATAGATATACGTTCAGGGGCGGCTACTTCCTTGTTCAAGATTTTAGGAAAAGCCTAGTGGTTATGTACCCAACTACGTTTCTTTCAGCGCCAACCAAGGTGGTGCATTCACTGAATGGAGAGAGAGAAAAGATGAGATTATTTCGAAATCGGATGAGTTTAGCATTCTGTGAAAAGGCAGAAAGTTGATCAGAGGCAGTTTGCCTATTTCCGAAGGAGTCCACTTAGCTTGATTTTCTGTTGTTAGATTGCTTGTAACAGTATATTGTTCGTACTGCAATTAAGCTGTCACTTCATTTAATAAATGCCACTGAGAAGACACTAGTCACTCAACTAATCATCTGTTGTAGATGCTTGTCTAACCAGTCACTGGCAAAAAGGTCGACGGAATACATCCGCTGTAAGGAAAACCACCACTTTCTCAGTAGGTCAACCGTTAACAGGAGCACCGGTGAGGCCATTTGATCATATCGCAACCATTAATCAAGGACAGGTGACCACATATGCATCGAGTCATGTTGCGCATTGCTGCTGTATTAAGTCACACAAGCTCAAAGCAGACTTCCCTAGTGTATGCAATTGCTTGAAACACAGACTACTAAAATGATGACCAATGGGCTGATTTAAAGAACAGCACCAAATTTTCTTTCTGGACTTTGTCAAAAATTTCACCACCTAACACATCAACAGACCAAAAGAAACCTCTGTTCCGTCTGAGTCGACATATTAATCGCATCCCCATTGCTTTGCGTTAATCTGTCTGACAGACGTGCTCAACTATATTTGTCAGTCGAATAACTGTTGTCCTTGCGAATGTGAACATACAGTGAATAGATAAAACAAACTCTCTTGAGACTGCGCGACACTCAGCTGGTTACACCGGAGCACGTGCTAATACAGAACTAACTCCGGTAGCGAGTGCAGTCGTCGTATACACTTCCGTAAAACTCGTCTTGTTAATGTTTGTTAGTCGATGTGTTGCAGACAGGAAGACCAAGAGAGACTGAATCGGTGTGAAATGAAGTTACTAGAATTTTTAAGGTTTTCAGAATAAATTTTTATTTCGATTTTCACAACCTAGCAAGATGAATTGCGTAATTAGAGAAATTAACAAATGGGATCTGTGGTTACATAAATTTATTCTTCAAGTCCCAACGACATTTCGGACTTCTTGGAAAAAATTACGAACATTTACGAGATTCAGTACATCAACGTTTGTCATTCGGACGTGGAGTTGCGACTTTGCTTGAACTATTTATGTTCAGTTCTTATAACAGAACGAATTCTTGCTCATATTAACTCAACGGAATTTTCGTTGTCATTTTATCCCAATCTTTTTCTACTGCGTGGCATATACAAAATAAATCGCTTGTGGGCTTGTCGGCCTGGGTTAACAAGTAGCAACAGTGTCCTGTCGACGCAGACGCGTAAAGTGATCATTTCGATTAGTTTTGATCGTGCTCAAAGTGAGCTCAGTGGCACAATGACCACCATGGTTACCCGGTAAGCAGGTTAAAGAAGCCACAGTTCCCATTCATTCAAGGCAATGATGAACCGATTAGTTCTAACAACAACGGAATTCGAGTCCAGAACATCTTTCAAAGGTGGTTGGCTTAAAAGTCTGTAGAAATAATCAATCAACATTCGACTGTGAGTAATATTTACTTCTAATCTATCAAAATTTAGTTGCTAATCAGGAAGCGTTTGTACTTCGGCAGATTATCTGCACTACCTCATCGAGGTATTCAAACATGAAGGTTACGAGTATTGAGGGTATAACCCCTTATTATATCACAGACACTGGTAGCCGTAATAATTAAGCCCGCAGAAGTTAACTGGTTCATTATGATAGCAGCCGAACTTTATGCGACCGTTATGTTTCACCCTGCGGTGACGAATCAGAATGCTCCTGTTAACTTTGAAATTACGTCGAGTCGCAAGGCATGACAAACTTGTAGATTGCTGGGGAAGTGGTACATTATCTCGAATCTCGCAATGAACCTAGTGGATGCAGATTGACTGCACATTCTTCTGTTTTAGTAAAGATTCTTCGAAAATTGTGCCATGTTTAACTGGCGGAATTCGGACTGACAGCTGCGGTTATCTGGTTGGTTCATTCGATCTCCCCATTGCATGGCTCAGCAAAATGGTAATTTCGTACAGTAACTCCATTGTAACAATGAATCATGTTTGGCCATCGCTACTTCTCTATGCAAGAAAACCAGATCTAGGGTATCTTGAATTGATGAAGATTATTTCTCACAACGCTTTTAACAAGCTACATTAGTTAACCACAGTACACCATACACGAGTACAGTTCTGTAAGGGTGCGATGATTCTTTCATGTCTATTTATTTTACATGTGAATGATCTCCTGGCAAGTTTTGGTATCACAACGTATCGGTGTGTTAGTAGTGTTGTAATGTTTTGGAATTTTACTTGCATCCACAAAGCTTTGTCAAATTCAAAATAAAAACGGTCAAAAGCAAACGTTGAAATTGGTCAAAAGTTGCACTGTCTTACTTCGGTGTATGTGAAAATTCATTACCGTCCAGCTGTTCTTCACAAACACTAGATAGAGATCACGTGAATTTTGACTAACATTAATTTTTGTATGTGACCACTTTTGTTCCTATTTTGGTATGTTATAACCGTAACAGTTTGGTGAGATTTTGTCAAAGACATACGGATGCCTCACCTTGTGTTCTATCAGCAAAGTGCTTTATTTTTTATGGGTTGAAAACAGTCAGAAAAGTTTATTCATTTAATTTTAGTATCTGTTGGTTAAATTACCACGCGAAATTCCAACTGTGTTGATTATACTGTAATTTAATCCTGCTGTGGTTCATCTCAGTCATAGCAACACGCTAACATTCATCAAATCGTCTAGGGTTGTCCACTTTTGTGTGCTTCCTACATTATTTACTAGGTCCTTTTCACCATACAAAGCTACTGGTCACCAGTAATGTTGATTCTGGCCAGAATCAACGAAACTTGTGTTCGGGTCACTCCGACTGAAACTGGTAGTTGGATGGCAAAGCGGACAGCTGAAGGATCGAACCACGGAACCGCCACACCCCGCGCATCGACGCTACCGCCCGACTAACCGTCTGTTGCGAGCCGTGCGCACAATGCTAATCTCAACTGATCCCTATACCCATACCCCATTGGTCAAACTATCGTACTGTAGGTTCTACACATA
>LUCH01001040.1:141240-152834 GCA_013368495.1 Paragonimus heterotremus
ACAGAGTTCACTTGGTTGTAAGTTGTATAATTTGCCAACCATTGCTTATTTATGCACAGAACCAGTTTTATCTGAGTAAACCATCAACATTCTGCCTCGTTCTGTCCTGAATCAAGAGGTTAATAGCTACCCCTATAGACTGCGTATAGCCGTGAATCCTGACAGATTCTACAAGTAATGTGTGTTACTTTATTGGCTCTGTTATGCCCCAGTGCATATTCGCTGGGACGTTAACAAAATATTTCGTTGTTTCATATTGTTCATCAAACACTTGTCTTTATGTTAATTAATCTGTCGGTAATTCCAACTTATTTCAAAGCCTATACTAAGCCTGTCAACCTTCTTTCTTTCAATTTCTGTCATGAGCTCTCTGACGTGTTCTCCAGCCATGCATTCTTTAGTAGTAAAGTAAAGATATTTAACTTTAACATACGTTGTGATATGTCAACGTTTCGTTCATAGTCATCAGTCACAACCTCACTAACCCGTTATGTTAACATAGCCATTTTTGTATGTAAAATGTCGACCAAGAAGTTTGGATAAGCATCGCTTTGTAAGAGATGATAACTTCGGGTTAGGATCGCTCAAGGGTAATTGGCCCAACCTGGTGACCACTTGTTTCAAAAGATTCATCAAGCCGATTCATCAATCTGTGGCTGGTGCGCCATCAGTTGTTTTAGCCGGTTTGGACCGTGTTCAGCCATTCCCTACTTTAGTTACCGATCAGGTTTGTCGAGAAAAATGTCACTGCAGCCGTCAGTGAACCGGTACACAAGGTGGAAGGCAGAAAAGTTTGACGAACTGCATCCCTTGTGGTTTGAACTAAGCCTAATTGCTCAACCGCATATATTTCACCGGGATCAGAATTTAGTTTGTGCACGAAATGGTTGGCCCGGTTATTCTCTCTGAGCTACAAAAATATGAATTTATCTTTCTTTTGAGTCGTCTGGATAAGTTTTTGCTTCAGTACACCCTATTGTGTGCCTGAATGAATTTCTGAAGCTAACCGTTTCCAAGCAGATTTTCTCTTATCATCTTTTACAGTTTGTCGGAGGAACAAATGTGTCTGGCTCTGTGAAACACGGGGTTGACCAAACCACGTTCGTGTAGAACTGAGACGATGCTGAAAAAATGAGAATATTGATCACCCCATATTGTTTTGTGACGAATTAAACGCTGCAACGTACTATCCACATGTCTCATTAGAAACGCTGGGACAATCGAAACACGAAGTTACAGCCTCTTGCAAAACGATGTTTAACCGAACTTCTTTGCCGGCATTTTGTACACACAGTGGTTATGTTAACGTATTGGATTAGTGAGGTCTAGGTTACATAGTACTTAGTGTGTTCCTACGCGTGTTTAGTCACTGTTTGCCTATGTCTACCTGATGTTATCTACATCGTTCATGACTGATGGCAGTAAACGAGATGCTGACATAGAACAACATAAGTTTCCCTTCTACTCTGATGAACTGATTAAAGGGAACCCAGTAGTAGAAACCATTCGACTAATACTACTTAGTATTTTTGCACATAGTACTTCGGTTATTTCGTGTGTTAGCTTGGCGACGAAACTGACTTAAAACAAAGGTTTGTGAACCGTCAAATCTTGGACGGTAATTGTTTTGATTTATTTCTTCGTAAAGTTGTAAAGTTGAAATGTTACCGGTTTTATAATCTGAGCTCGGTGGCGCAGTGGTCAACCCGGCTGCCTCATGAAGCATTGTCAGGGTTCCAACCCGTGTCATGGAAAAAATACACATTACCGATAGAATAGGGCGAATGTGAACCTCGACTCTAGTGGTTTTTTTCTATGGAGGCTAGCTAGATGGTCCATCCAAATGCAAGGGCTACAATCAATTGTGACAGTTGTTCATCATGAAAATGATCATATCTACGACTACTCGTCAGTAGTCTAAAATATCGGTCACGCTAACTTTAAAGTCATTGGTGCAATGATTAACACGGTTGCCTCGTGAAAGCGGTATCAGGGTTCCCACTCCAGTCATGACAAAATATGCACTACTAAGAGGGTTTAACGAGTGCGAACCTCGAGTCTAATGCTTATTTTTGAAGGAAGCCAGTTAGAAATTCCGCGAAAATGCAACAGCTTCGATAATCTGTAAGTAATGTTGAGCTTATAAGTACCACATCCCCTACTAATTATCAGTAACTACATCACTGTTGAACATTTCGTGTAACGACTGTGTCCGATGGCCGAATATCTAGAGCAGATACAGTAAATTTCTGTTTTCCTTATTGTTGTGTTCTTAGGGATACATAGGATGGCACAATTATTGGTTTGCACAAGACCCAAGTGGGAATAATTCGGTCTTCTCCACCTAATTCAGCTCCAGACAGAGTATGCTCCTACAGGTCACATCCCGTCCTCCCTGACCTATCAGTCGTGCCTAAAAAAGTGGCTATCTTTATATCAACCAGTGATTACGACCCAAGTGAAGCAACAATAGAATCTACGATCAATAAGTGAAAGAGAACTGGTCTCTTTTCTGTAGGACTCGAGCTTAATTTTGATTTTGTAACAAAAAATCTCCAACGAGTTGCTTTCGAAAGTACACATCTAAAGAATGAGTAGATGCGTCGATTATTCTGTTCAGACGCAAAATCTGGCATGAGGAAAAATGGTCCTGGCACCTGTTCCATCTCGATGTTGGACCTTATTTTAGTAACCGCTTCCACATTAACGGAATTTCTGGGCTATTCATATTTTTACAGGCAGGACTCCATTTTTCATGATTTACGCTCCGCTAACCCGTTGGAAAACTTTTTGTCTACTTTTGAACTGAATTACGTTTCTGTTTTCTGCGTACAAAAACCGCGAGTATTTCCTTGCCGACCTGCTCGTGTTTGTCCTGTTCAGTGTGTTGTGAATTCTTCCAGTCAGTTTGTCGGTCTAGTATGTGAAACTTGCTAATTTCTCCTTTTGGATTAAAGCAGCCGGATATGCTTACAGCGCTAAGCCTGTGGTGGATAATTGCTAAGTCGTCCTCTGAATGTGGAATAACAAATAAATCATCATTATATCGGTAGCACACATGATCCTTTCAGTGACGGAGATAAATCAGGACCTAATGGTGATCTCATTACAACCTCGCCAAATGTTTGTTGCTGCATAACGGTGAACATAATGAAAACATGAATATTTCATTGTAGATGTGATACGAGATGATGAAAGAATGATACCGCTATAGTGAGAAAAATGTTCGTAAGGTTGGGAATGCTTGTTAGTATTGATTAATGATACACAGTTGGTTCGATGTGATTCACGAGAATTTTCAAACGGTGACACTCGCAACTACTGAAATTTCACGTGATTTAAATGCCATTGATGTGTACACTCAAACGAAGTCTATGTCGTCACCGTTTAGACTCATTCGAAGTAAATGACTGAAGAGAGAATCGAACAAGCAACCATTATGCAGACAGATGAAGACACAGTCCACATTACAACCAGTTTTAGAAATATCCCTAATGCAAATAAGCAGTGAGACTTAATAATATCGACTTTCTTGCCTATCAAATACGTACGTATGCATCTAGTTACATAACTACTTTAACGAATTAGTCTGCTTTTACACCAACAGCCAGTAATGTCGATCCATCCACACAGTTCTACCTAAGGACTTGTATGAATCTATTCTGAATCACAGTGGAAATTGTCCATACGTATTGCGTTAATTTTTGAAACACAATTTCAACTGTACAGTTTTCTGACGTCAGTTTTGAACGGTAAGTATTTATATCTATGAACTTTTGCGAATTAGCTGAGTCGTTTGTTTCAGACTCAATGTTGCCCGTAGATCCGTTCATTTGTTAAGATCACTTACGGAATCCTTGTAGAAATTCACTCAGTGGTCAAACCATTGGTCTGTAAGCCGATAACTCTATGGCGTTATGGTAAGTTTAACTCCAAACCACTTATAATTAACACTGGTGATTTGCTCTCTAAGTAACTAGCTTATAGACGTCTGGATATTTTGTAACTCTCTAAGTGATCCACTGATATTCTGCCAGTCTCTTTGTGTTGTTTACGTACTATTTCGGTTTTCACTCAACCTACATGATAGTTTAACAGCAAACGGATCCAGAAGAAATTTCTTCTGGATAATTCACTTCTGACGTTCACATATACGAGAAGATGCAGATAATTATAGTTGACTGAGGTTCGGTGGGGCGGAACGTAACAGGAATGACAATCACTAACTTATTAGATAGCCGTAACGTGTTACATAGACCAGACAGTCAACCAAGCTGGAGAGATAACAGGAAATTAAATAACAAGATAAAACGATCATGGTGGTCGGTAATAAATTTCACACAGATACTGGTAGACTGACAGATGTATAAAATTGAGAATGAAGATTATTTACAGAACGTGTTCATCGTTTTGGTTACGTTCATGACAACGGTAGGGTTCTTACGTCGTGGTTGTTTATACAAATCTGATTTTAAAGAGCCGATGCCGATAGCTTTTGTTATGGATAAGAATGCCTTCCTGATACCTTCGCTAAGTATCCATGGTATTTACAGGATAAACAAAAATGCTTGTTCAGTGTCCACTGTTTATCAAGTGCTCCAAAATCCCACTGTTGACAAGTGTGGCAATATTACTACGGAGAGATTTTGGATCGTACTCAGTAATGTTCTTGGGTGATCGTCTGGTTATGTCTCCGATAAACTTGGCATTGCAAATAAGAATGACCGACGCGGTAGTCTATCCTTGAACGAGGGCCGGCTGAGTTTTCAAAGTTAAACATAAGGAAGCTGCTGGGTAGACCTTTTTAAACGCCTCGATATATATTTCAAAATTTTGTCTCATTTAAAAGCGGACTTTGAAGAAGACGGTCTTTTTTGGAGCAGCAAATATTTTGAGCAGGAATATATGTTATTTCGTGGGCCGAATAATGACAGATTTTGGGTAATTGTTTTCTCGTAACATCGCGTATCACTTTCAATTCTTTCCCCAGTTTACTTGGACTGGAGATCGTACCAACCGTGTATGTCATGCAATCGATTAGATTTCTGTTGCCTTTGAGAGTGGCCAATTTCAAGAAATGTGTACGCTGGCTATTCCACATGGCTCTGTGGTACATGCTTCGTTTCACTCCTCCGCCGTCCTGCGTCACGATAAAACATTAATTTCCACTTCGGAGGTAAATGTCAGTGCAAGATGACAAGTGTAGAATTTTCAAAGAATTACTGATGGATCGGATGCATGATCACAAATTACTAGCACCATCCACATATTGCTTGTAAAACAGTATATTAGAGGTCGTACTATTTAGTCAAAAACGCCTTCAACTTTGGACATGAAAGTATCGACAAGGACAAGACCAAGTGGTGATTCCATTGCTATACTGTCCGCTTTTCTGTACTAAAATCCGTTAAAAAGCAACCGTACAACAAAAGTACAACATAGAATTAGTTCCTAAGGTTGTATCATGGAACTTCAATGTCCTTTTGATAAGAATTAATGTAGTCATAAATGTAGTCAACGGTTTCTAAGAACTAGACATTTGTGAGACGTGACTTGAAATGTGACTCAAAAGACAGCACTGTTCTATCACATAAGTCCATACCTCTAATGGCATCAACAAATTCAAGTGTATCCTTCAGGCCATGTACACACATTTCTTTTCTTAGAAGTTGTTAACTTTGTAAAGTCCATCGTGATAAAGAGAATTCGACATATCACTAATTGGTTTGTGTTGCACTCGGTTTGTGTACCTTAGGCAATTCCTTAATACGAGCAGGTTGTGAACGACGCGGGCTAAGTTATTCAAATGGATTCCGAATGACATGATTAGTAAATTTTAAATCTTCGAAAAGTTCAGTTATTTGTCTTTCCGCCTCCTCCGTTCTATCTGTTTTGTAGACAGATCCTACACATACTATGGAAGCAGATAAAATATTCTCTAATTGGGAGATATAATTAGAACGATCCATTATTATCCAACCGGTAACTTTATCTGGACGTGATATTACTATACGGTTCATTAGGAGTTCTTTAATAGCTTTTGTACTACTTCTTAATTACCCAATGATTAGTACTTCTGACATAATGTTACCATTGGAAATAGTGCACGAAAGATAACCTCATGGCGTCAGTTGTTGAGACAGAGGTGAGGTTAAGATCATAAAGCTGTCATTAGGTCATCAAATTGTGCCTTGATATCTAGTTCTTTATAAAATGGTAAACTAGCTCAGTGTGGGGCTGCTTGATAGTGCTTTAAGTTATACCTGGTTTGACACAACGGAGGAGATATTGTGTACACACTTTTAAGGTTCAGAACTTTTGAAGAGTTTGATTCTCTGTCTTTCAGCTGTTGTGTTTGACAATTAAGCCATTTATTGATCAAAATTCTGGTTCGGAGTCAGATAATCAGTCAACGATGGGATGATGAAGAACTGTAAACCGATCCATTTCTGTTACGCTTGTGGCTGTATTGATCTGATGATAAATTCTCATTGTTGTCACGACTTTCTTTCGTGAGTTAATGGGAATTTGCGCCAGAAACTCACTCCGATTCGAGCATTCGGATGGCAGTATAATTTTCATAGGATACGGTATTACATGTAGTATGTGCTTAATGGTGAAAAGTCGTTGGAAACATACCACCGGTTTCATGGCTGTTGCCAATTATCAGGTATACTTACCCAGAGAAAGTTCACTACATGTCTACAATGGGAACAATAGATGCTGAAATTTATGGTTAATAACCCATTTGTGTCTGGTGATTGACAACAACCAAGAGGTCGGTTTTATGATTCCAATGAAGCTAGATCATTAAATTTACACTATCTATGCTAGTAAACGTTCATATTTATAAATCAATTCTTCGTGCCTGGGGCACTAAAAACACTGCTTTAACTAACATATTTCATGCAGCATGGAAATAACTCAATCAATTGTAGTGTTCGGCTGTTCCGAGCAGAATGTGCACATTCTGATGCCCAGAATAAGGCAGTGCCTTCCACACACTCCATTAAACATTCCACTCTAATCTGCTGGGTGTAACATCCCTTGGCTTATTCGTTACTGATGCTCAAACAGTACGTCAAGCCCACTCTGGTTTTGCAATTATCTTACTGTTTAAGTGGACACTCACCTGTGCAATCGCTTACGCTGGTCAGTAGTGCGAACTTCGAAAGTTTGTGAGCTTTTATGTCCCCCAGCCTTTTCTTACTACCATCCACACCTTACAACCGGGGTTTCCTTTGCATTCACTGTATTGCCAGTAACGAGAAATACTTATACCATTTAACCCGATGCCGTGGTCACGACGTTATCATAACTGTAGGGATCCCAGTCACTGCGTCCGAAACGGACAAGTCGCTGACCAATAATCGGAACCACCATGCTAAACCCACTACCACAGTGTCACTGCAATTGTCCTTACATGCTCTCATGTTGAACCTGTCATGTAAGAATTCATACGAGTTATCCTCTCAACAAATTATATTCAACACTTCAACATTTCCTGATGTCCATGACCTTTTGCTCTACATTTCAAGAGATAGCGCGAACTAGGAAATCGGCTAGCTTATTCCGTCAACCCTGGATACAGCGCCTGACAGTCAGCCCAAACACGGTCAGTGATTCTAGCTCTGTCGGCAAGGCTTGCATCGATGTCACTAACACATAACATTGTTCGTTGTCTGACACGGCCACGAACACTGCCGCAACAGCCACACAGATAATGGTACGAAATTCTATGTGACAATTTAAGGTGAATGACTGTTTAGTGCTATCTAGCTAGATGAACAAAATTACAACTGTAGGTGCGCCTCAGTATATAAACCGTGCACTATCATGCCTGCGAAATGACACCGTTTTTCACCATACCAAAACAAATCAGACCACCACTTATAGCAAATCTCATCATATATGTCTCCATCTTTTACTGTTTGACTGCACTAATTTTAGCACGACTTTATTTTAGGTTCATACCAGGTATTTTATTCTTTCAATATTAATCAATCAGATATAAGCATTTGACATTTGTATACACCATTCGATCCAACCCCTAAACATCGTAGTCGACTAACACAAGACGAACGTCGAAGCAGTGATGGTCCGAGGTCGAGGGGTTATCCAATGAGTGAATCGAAACAGATCACTTTGCGCTTGCGGAAGATAATTTGAAGAGTTCATAGTTCTGAAAAATTATTCATCATAACAACACATGATTGTAGACGATATAGTACAAGTCGATTGAAACGTGAAAAGGTCAGCTACCACTGGACAACGAGAAGGCGATCTAAGTATGTGATTTGGATAGTCTGTGAGCGCCAGCCCCAGGTGAACGGCATATGTGACTGGTAGTAATTGGGTAGGTGACGAGGGATGTTGAACAGCTTGAATGAAAGTATTGTGAGAAACAAACACAGAAAAGTATAACTGAACCATGATCGAATCTGCTGTCAGCGTTAACCTTGACCAATAGATGAGCGCTTTGAACACAGCCCAATACAGCTAACTTGTATTCACATTACCAGAGGCTGGAAGCTGGCGTTAGTTATCAATTTCCGAACTTCACTTTAAAGATACAGTTAGTGGTGTCTTCATTTCTGTTCGTCGATTCCTCTCTCGTCGTTTAATCACGTTATCCCGTAACAATTTGTTACTCAATCTTTATTCACACCTGTGGACTTCCTTGGCTTCCGAAATTTATACATAGGACTAATCATAACAGACATTACACTGGTGAATGGACCAAGATCGATTGAATGCCTTTAGGTGATTCAGTTCACTTACTATGTACTTTTTGGTGCTACAGTGAACTGGTGATAAGCTTTTGCAAACAGGTTTCCTTTAACTTAATCTCTACATAGGACTTGGGAGATAAATGTATTTAATTCAACAGTTATCAAACTAGAATATCGACCCGTTTTACTGGTCCCGATGCCACTGTGAATCTCGTACCCGTAACATATCAGTTCTCGATTGGTTGTCTTTCTAAGTCGCTTCATTGTGTACCTACCCCACTAATAAATTTGGCTTAACCGCCCGAGAGTAGTACAAACTATAGGACGTGTAAAGTAGAGGGATAGTACTTGTAGGTTTACGTACTGGAACCAGACACGAGGAGAACCTGATATTTAATTGCATCTGGCTTAATGTTCTCAAGTTTGCTGGGTATAAATTAACGCATACACAATACTTGTTTTTGGGGTTGCTTAGGCCGCGATACTGATCGATTAGGGAGAGTGATAATTGTTGACCTCTATTCCTCAAGCTTTTTGCCATTGCACATGCCTTAATACACTTCCATCGACCCCGGTATATTGACTGCAGACTCTGGGGTGATCGACACACTGACGGCATAGGCATTCGGATAGAGGTGAACAGTGGTGGTGTTGTTCGTAGCTCGGGTTGATGGTTTTGGTATTGGTATGTTCGCCGAGCTTGGCATTTAGGTTGCAGACGTTTCATCACCAAGCGAGGTGACATCATCAGTGCGTAATCGTTTTAGCGTATAGTTTTTGAGCGTGGAGACCAATCTCCACATTGATGATGTCACCTCGCTTGGTGATGAAACGTCTGCAACCTAAATGCCAAGCTCGGCGAACATACCAATACCAAAAGGCATAGGCATTCTTACGTTACAAGTTGATGGAGATGCAGCTGATGTGGGGGTTGCTAGTTGTTTTATTTCAGATGTAACTTGGTCCATCTTGATCGGATCGTCAGTATTTTGAGCCTCAAAGACCTTGAGGTGAGGACTTTTACGACCGTTTGTTCAGAAGTCCTTGGTATTTAAGGATGATAATGCTCTAACTGACCGATACTGCAGCAACCCTGAGTTAAAGTCGGTTAGACCTTTCAAAAATATTTACAAAAGTCACCTAAATGGCCGGTACTGAAAAGCAGGTATATATGACTGAATGTGCGGGAAATCGACACAGTTTTGTCCACTTCAGGACAGGTTCTAACCGGCTGGTTATGGCAAATGACTGATCATATGTTTCATCCATGGGCTTAAAGTGTACACATCTAAGCTGCGTGACCTAAAAGGTGGAAATCACACTCCATCTTTGATACAATGGCCTAGTTCAGAGTTTAGCTCCCACCGAAATGATCAAACGACCTTTGATTTAGATCCCGAATGGACCAATTATACGTGGCTGGCTCGACTAAAGTGTCTTCCGGGATGAGTTAAAGAGAGATTGTCAATCTTGAAGAATAGTGATGGGGCGTCCAAAATTTAACAACCAGTTATTTAACTTCGCTTGCAAGTGATCGCAAATTTTGCAATCGGTCAGACGTATCGGATGTTTTTATATAATAAGAATTGGACCCGAAATTCATCGTTGTTTGAGTCCACTTCTGACATATATCTTTGTAGAAGTATTTTCGTCGAGCCACATCTGAAACTTAATTATCAGTGAAAAGAGAAACATGTGTCGCTAATGAACGCCGAAAGAATGACTGTCGAGCTCAGCCACTCATTTGAAATGGGTCGGCTGAAGAGTATACGTGAATGCAAAAGTAGCGGTCAATTACTACTGTTGTTTAGCTTGGATGAAAATATATGTATCATGTTCAGGAACTATATAACCAACCGTAGTATAAGCCTGTGTTAAATCACCCCGGGCGATTCAGGGTAATTCACTTAGTAATGCGTAATCGAATATTCCAGTAACGCTCAACTGGATGGTCGCGTTAGAAGAACTACCTTCCAAATCCAAAAACGACGAAAATTTTTATTAAAATGACTGGAATTTATACGATACTACTGACAAAATTACGCCAATAATGCTCTTCCACCTTGAATGTGAATCAATCAGATTCTAAGATTATGCAGCAGAAATAGGCATTCAGAACGGAACAGTCATAAGTGAGTCCACAAGTAGCCATCAGTCAACAGGAAATGAACTCAGTGAAACCGTCTTGTATAGGGGAAGATAAGGCCATGTCATGCATCAGATTTTATACAATCCATCCGAGCACTACTTACAGGACAACAAAATCCGGAGTCCATACCAAAGGGTTTATCAAACGGACAAAACACACCACGGAAACCACAGCCAGATTAGCTGGCTGTAGGTAGGGTGTAAGTGCAAGCTCACTTTCAGTGAATTCGAGCCAGATCATTGGCCACCACCTTCCACGATATATAACACCCGTCTGTACATACGTCTCTGAAACCACTTCACACCTGACCTTTTCTGCTACCTTGGCGTGGTGGTCAGGCCTGTGTACTGTTGTGATCCGGAGGGCTGTGCTGACTGCGACCTCGGTCGTTGCAGGTTCAACCCTGTCAGATTGGCCAAAGGGGAGCAGCGAGACTAAAAGCAGATGCGTCCGTTGTGAAGTATTATTTGTGTATGGTGTCAGACTGTTGATTTTGGTCCGGTTTGTTATTCTCTTTTTGCCTGATCTGCTTCTCTGTATGTGACTGGTTTGTCTGTGCAGTATTACCTCTATGTGAATGTACCGAATGTCTTGGGTTGTGACTGTCAAGCTTGTCTTGGATGGTTGATACTGCTATGTGTATGTCACCCGCTGCCTTGCGGTACAGGTTTTTGAGCCAAAGGCTTTGGTTGAGGGCCCTAATCGCTCTCCTG
>LUCH01001041.1:0-32313 GCA_013368495.1 Paragonimus heterotremus
CCGAAACGTCCGAAAGCACTCGATAATTCTGAATCACCGATGCTGCTGGGTCTCGTGCGTGTCATTGTGAGGAAAAACAGAAGTGTTAGCGTCGTGTAAAACGAAACGGTAGGTGAATGGGGCAGAGTGTAAAGCTAGTAAATAGTGGAACCGTACAGCTACTTGCCCAGATATCAGTCGGTCAAATAGATGAGTTGATCGGTGCAATATAGAACGGATGTAAATACTGCTAAGCAAATAATGCAATAAGGAACGAAATTAGTATGTTATTTGCTAGCGAGTAACAGTAATCGTAAGTAAATTTATGGTGCACAAAGCACCAAAACGACTAAAGTATGAATTGACAATGACAGCGAGCAAATTTGGAAAGTGGGTATCCTTTCATACAAAAATTTCTGAAGATTTGATTATATGAAAGTTTTATCAAGTTTAAGTAAAATGGCACAACTAATGTTGTTAGAAAATACATAAAACATGGCATATTTTACTTTGTCTCGCAAAATAATTTTCGCATTCGGCTTAGTGACACGTGCACTGAAGATACATTCAGAGATGCACAGACGTTCGCGTGCTCAGCAGCCCATATTTGTAGGCAGAAACGTAAGTAATTACAGAAAAACGTCCATAAGCACACTACGTATATGTATATACCCATGAATATGAATACATTCATACGTATATACATTTATTCACACATCAACTGACCATAGAAAATGTCATTCATAGGCTTATACAGGTATATATATACAAATATACGAAAATATATCATACACATCGATGTAACTGTTTCTTCTATTTCTATGTGACTATATGCACTACTACAACGGAAAATTAATAATTATATGCTGTTGACCGGAAAGCGTTTCCTGATATTAATTAAATCGCCAGCGGATTTATCCGTTAACCGATCAGAAAATTCGACCGTTCAAATTAATTTTTCCCGGGTGTGAAAAGATACCGCTTCCCGCAAATTTGAACCAAAATTCCAGTTAGCCACACAGAAACCCAGTTAATGTGATTCAGTCAGGTGCTCTAGGATTTCAGCCTCAAAACTATTGTACTGATCATTTGAAATTGTAGAGTATGGTTTGTTTTAATGCAGTAACGTTCAATAATGCCATAACACATGAAAAGTCACATTTTTGAAATAAAACGCTTACCGACATGTCGAATGAGCCCAACGTTAGCCATCGCCAAAGGACATCACAAATTTATTCCCAAGATATTTCGCATTCGTTTTTATCTATTTTCAAGGACAAATATCAGAATTGCCCTTTGGACAATAGCACCAGCACATTTTTGGATATTTCAAAAAATAGCGATGAGCCGACACATCGGGATTATATTAACGCAATAGACGATGTAATGTTGAGTAGTTTACTTTCGGAGATACTTAATAGATAAACGCTGCATATATGAAGGAGCTGGATAAAAGTGCATTTCTTGAGAAATGTGTAATGGAATTATCAAACCAAAACAGCATGCAGTCTCCAAAAAATGGCATAACAGATAATGGTACAAAAAAAGCTGTTGAAGGCATCTTAGTTGGTAAGTTTGCCTCGATGTTTTGATGGTTATTTATCAAGAAGTTGATTCAATTTTCCAAAACAACGGCTTGCTAAGCACAGATGATATATTTTTCAACGGACAACAGTTGAACAAAATGCGTGCTAAACTCAGTGAATCCGGTAAGTTCAGAATTGGTAAAAATTTGGAAGTTAACCATCATCGCCAACTTTTGTTGGCTATTTAGGTAGCAGAGTTCAGTAACGGAATTTTGCTTATCGGTGTCGTTTAGCGCTGTTTGAGACATAGGTCTTGTTGTTGTAATTAGAGTATAATATACTTTTGGTCTCCCGCAGTTGCGGGTATTTTTATTTTGCGTTTGGTAGTCGCTGCGTATACTTCGGAAGGCACTCATTGAGTGCACGTACGCAGTAAGATGGCTAACGTACGGCTTTTTAGTGCACGGCGCACTAAGTCGTTTTCCCACAGGTAAGAATTAACCAGAAGCGAAATACAAGAAGCCGTAGAGAGAAGAGACCGAATATTTATTGCACGAAGTATACAGATGGTCTCTCATTGCGCTAGAAATGGCACCGACACGTAAGTTAGCTAGAGAGGCTAGAGACCGGCCGTCGACGAGCGATTGAACCGGATGTGTTGTGCCACACGTGTGTTTTCGGGTTTGCGCCGTAGTCACATGGTATGCAGACAAACAATCGGACAACATGCATCATGCGAACTTTCTTAATAGCCTAGATACAATATGTAACTATGAGTTTTGGAACTATTTTACACATCATACCGCAGGCAGGCCAGTGAAATCTCCAGGTCGCTACAACTTGCATAACCAAGTGAACAATGTGCAACCCCACAATAGATCTTCATCACGGGGACGCGTCAGGTTTGTTTCAATACACAGACATCAAATGATCATAAAACACACACCCCACGGAGACGCCTTTCTTGAAGGAGTTTTTTTCCCATTAGGGAGGTTCTCTCGACTCGCACCTAATCACTTTATTTACTACGTGCCTACAATTGTAGGCAGTCTCTGAAGGGTGATAGGTTGATGTGGGAAATTAAATAGTTGCATTTATCTCTAAGGTTAAGACTACATTCGTTTTTCTAAAACACCGCTGGTGAAAAATGGAGATAGCTGTCAGGCTTGAGCGTCGAATGTAAAAAGCGATAGTGGGAACACTTTCACTTTATGGCTGCAAAACTTGAAAACACAGTGAAGAAGACGTGAACCTTCTCCAAGTATTGAACCACAGGTGTCGGCATTCAACCGTTTTTATCGGGTGATATCGACGAATAGGCAAGGAAGAAATCAGAAATCGGGGCTTGTTAGTGACTGCTAAGTGAGTTTTTATTTTCGTCCCTCACATTTGAACGGACTTAGATGGTCAGACCTTGTACCAAGAATGCCAGCTAGTCGTCTGGCACACGCAGCAATCTACGCTGACGATGTGATTAACTGGCATACGGTGCGAGGTAGACGGATGACGATCTGGTTCAGTGAAGTAAAGTCATTCACCTGTGGCTTGTCCACTGCAAGTCGGAATCGCATCCCAGGCTGGAGCGGCCGCAGGTCACAGAGTCTGTGGTTAGAGAAGTTATGTGTGATGATTACTAATCAGACCTGGTGGCTTGAATGTTGTAATTTTCTGGCTAGGTTGTCTGTTATGTAGGTGTATTAGTGGCGGAGAGAGTCATAAGGAAACTATCTTGCCGACGACGCCGATGACTCACACCTCGGTTGTTTGTTTGCAATGTCTTGCAGCCTTGGTATTGAGTGCTTGAGTATAGGCGTAGCTGTTCTAGTAGTTAGATCGCTTCCGCTCCTGTTCTGTACTTTTCTTCCTGGTAAAGGCTTTTTACTTTCTTTGCGGGTGTATGATAGTTAGGTGTCAGTAATATCCACTGATGTATTACTGTCTTCGATGTTGATGGTGGTTCACCGGCCTGATTTTGCTCAAACGCCGAACTGCACCCCACTCTCATTTACGAAACCTTTGGAAACTGCCATTATCCTGAAATGTTTCTGTACTATATGCTGAAGACATCTTATTCAAGGTTAATACATGTACCACGTCAAATTCACGCAAGATCCGCCTTAGGGTTCTCAAAGAATTGACTGTCAACTGTAAAGAAGCCCTTTCTAATATGTTCTGCCAGACACTCCGGATTAACGTTATCTACATCACATGGAAATAACCCACATTGGCCTGAATATAAAAAGTTGACAATTGACAATCCCTGGATAGCTATCAGTCCATCAGCTTTACTAGCGCCCGACATAAAACTATGGAACATTCGTCAAAACGCTTCATCCATAACATTTTCTAAGGACGGATCTTTTAAACAGCATTGTTTTGTTTTTGGGCGGTCATGCCTAAAAAGGTTCTCATATGTGGAAATAGCCTGAAAAAGATCAAAGACAGTGGTCAAACCTCAGTTGCCATTTTATTTGATCCTGTCATGATATTCGACCATGTTCCAACTAGTCTCCTCAAAAACAAACTGATAGCCTATGATATCCAGTGAGAGGTTCTGCCATAGACTGCCTCAATTTTCGGTAATAAAGCTTTCGGATCAACAGTAGATCTGGCCATCAGTCTTCCTCAGTGATTACTTCTACCATCCTTTAATGGTCATGGTTGACGACCTTCTGGACAATATTTCCAGTGAACTTCTCTAGGCTGATAAACTAAACCGCAGGACTTGTAAACAAGATGTGTAGTTCCGGGAACGTTTTGGAATATGAAAAGTAGTTTGTTATAATATATTCTGGAAACGACGGTGACAGCGACGAGAGGAATAGTAAACGCACAAGATGGGCTTCAGTTCAATCAGTGGTATTCGAAAACTCACAGAACAAGTTACTTAGAACTCTATGGTATGTTAAATTACACTTGAAATGCGAAACGCCTTTGAAGATTAGAGCAAAAGGTGAGATAATTAAAATTTACAATGAACTATTTTGCAGACGTTTCAGGACTTATAAGAAATTATTTGGGAGAAAAGAACTATGAAAACCGTTACCACGGGTATGGATATTCCGAAATATTTTGGAGGTGTGGAAAAACATTTTGATTTATCATATTAAGAAAATCTGAAGGTATAAACTCGTGATGTAATGTTGCAAACGATCTTTGTCCGAACTGATTTCGTTGCGTAATATTGACTACCTACTGCAAAAATGAAGATTACACAATGCACATAAAATGTTCGTTTACGGAAAACGTCCTTCCTATCCAGTTATGAAGGAATGCATGACCACTAACAATATAGTGCTAATTTAATAAGGAGGTCCCTTTACACACACACTGGCAGCTTCAATCGTTTGGTAGCAATTAATTTAGGCACGTGAAACTGATTGAGAATGCTGACGGGTCGTCGATGTCGTGATTTGCCTCGAGCACATGACGCGCAAGTTCATTTCGGCAAAAACTTGTTTCAGTCATTTAAAATGCTACATCCCCAAATCATCACTCCGGCGACCGTGTGACCTGGTTAAGCTGAAGTGGAAAGTTGCAAGGAAAACTGTTTGGGTCGATATTGTGAAGGAATGTATGCGGAAAAACCGCTGTTCTGTTAGTTTTTTACAAAAAGTTGCACAAAGCTTAAGGATTTGCAAAAACAACTTATAATGAATGTCACATCGACTCGGCGATTCACGCACACGAACAGCTGCAAACCAACAATATGAATTCGACATCGATAATCCGAAAACTAAACCTACATGATCGTATCAGATCCATAATCTTTTGGGACGATGCCGTGCGGAGAACAAAGGGCTTATCACAAGATGAACGGAATAGATGTCAGACACACAATGCCTGCGATTCAGAATTCCGTCTGATACTTCGAAATACGTTATCAATATGCCATCTACTGAAACTAGTATGGTTTATATGGAAGCCTCGTTACTTAGTCTCTAATACTGTATGAAACAGAACAAGATCAATTCAACTGCAACACAAGCATAAGTTGTAACCTTCTTTGGCCAGTTCTCAGGGTTACAACCCACTCCTTTAGAGGCTGTGCAATGACTGAAAGTGAAACTGTTCCACCTGGAACACCCAGTTAGAATTAATCCATTTAAATATAGTGGTTTATTGTTTGCTGAGCACATTCAGCATCTTACTGGATTGAAGTCAGACAAGAATCTGACGATATTGTACTCAAATAATGGTTCTGGAGTTGCCCTCATGGACCGCGATGGCCATGTAAAACGGGTGGGGTCGATTATGAAAGAATCTACAAAATTTAGAGAAGCCAAAATTGGTCAACCATCAGTATCAAAGAAAAGAATAACGGCGGCCTTGGAAGTGCTACTTTAAGCTACTCTCATTAGTGTGACAACCTTCAAGTTTTTAAACTGATTGTTTCTCAAACCCCTCAGCTTTACAGTCTACCAAAACCTACAAACCAGACATTTCACTCAGGCCAGTTCTGTCGATGTCCAACTCAGCTCATCACAAGCTCGCGAAGTGGCTTATCAGAATGATAGAACCAGTTAAACGGTCGCTAGCCAAATATGTCTGAAAGAGAAGTCTCAAACTCACTGACGTGTAACCGAGAGTAAAAATTAGCGGAAAAATGATTGTCCCGCTAGATATCTGTTAACTAATGTGCTCGTAAATGAAAGTGTGCGATTTCTAAGGAATTACTTAAGCTCCAACGGAATATCGGTCCTTATCCCGCCATATGGATTAGAACATCTACTGCATCTATGAATAACGGCTGTTCAGTTCCAATTTAGGGGACGAGTTCCACACAGATCGATGGAGTGGCTGTGAGAAGCTCTCCAGATATAATTTTCGTTGATATTTTCACCGCCTATGTAGAAAACAAATTGGATCAACATGAGGCAGCAAGTGCTGTTTATCGTAGATATGCGGACGACATTGTCGTGAAAACCAACATTAAACAGCAGGTCAATACTTTATGACAGAACTGAGTTGAGGTCATGAGAATCTACGATTTACGATGAAGCTGAAAGACGATCAAGTTCTGTCGTTTTGGATGTACTGGTTGAACTCGGAGCTGATGGCACCATGAGACGTTCGGTCTACCGAAAGTCTATTTGGGCAGGGCAGTACTTACACTACGATAATTTTGTTCCAGTTCAGCATAAACAAAGTTTAGCAAGGACCTTGTTCGGTTGAGTTGGGAAAAGTTGCGCAGCTGATACAATCGACAAAAAGTATCATCATGCTGAAAACACAATAAAAGTAAACCGTCACCCACAGTGATTTATAAGACGATTCAGCAAACCACAGATCAGCAGCCAACCCGTTCATCTAGTTGAGCCGAAAACTGCATTTACTCGACTTCCTTTCCAGGGCAACGTTGTCTGGTTACTCCTGAAAAGTGTTTCAGTCTCCGTTGTTAGACGAGTTTTTCATGCGGCTAAAATAGTTTTCAGTTTCGACACCACCAGAACGCCAATGCCCACAATTAAGGACCGCCTATCTCTCCTCCTCATTTTGCAATGCACATACCAATACCTATGTGGGTGTAATTCCACCTACGTAGAAGCGACGAGGAGACAGCTACATGTCAGGACTGCAGAGCATTCGCCAAAGTAAGTAAGCAACCGTATCAGGCAACCCGCTGGCAATTTTGCGGACTAGGCCAAAGGTCATTCACACAAGACACCGGCTCCATGCACGTCATATGATCAAGACGAACCACGACATCGCCAGTTCATCGGAATTCTTAGCCACTTTTATGCGCCGGAATAAACATTTACTCCAATTTGATGAGCTAACTGTCACTAAACGATTGAAGCTACCATTGTGTGTGTAAAAGGAACTATTCATCGAATTAGCACCACCTTGTTAGTGCTCATGGATTCTTTCATACCTGGACAGGACACTTTCTGTAAGTGACAATACTTTGTGATATTCATTCCTGTGGTATGTGCTTGATAAGATGCAGCTTAATCAGTTCGAACAGAGATTGTGCAGTATTACACTATGAGCGTTTTCGGGAGGAAAGCTTGTTCCAATTAGGAAAAGTGATTGGAATCTCATAATGTTTTGAAAGCAAACAATTTACTTGCTCGAAAATTTCGAAAAATGATAATATGAATTAGATTAAACAGATTGATCTCACCGACTATGGATATGTTCACGGTGGACCCAAAACGTTTTAAAAATCTGTATAAAGAAGCTACGAAATAGTTATAGCAGAACGTTACCGACGGAGAAGCACGCAAATGCCAACAAAATGTTGAATATAAGTATTCTTGTCTAAAGAAACATCTTGCACGAGATGTTAATCCTACAATTTTCAATATGAACGCTGAGTACATAATTAAGTGAAATCGGAAGTTGGTTTACGTATGACTTCAATAGACTTAGCTCACAACGAAGCGCAACTTGTGTATCTTTATACGTTTCCAGTCAGCCCCTGTTAAAATGAAAAACTAAACTATAACTTATCTCTCGCTTACAGCTCATAACTAATGCACATACGTTCCAAGGCAGGGGTGTGAACTCCAACCACGATTTTATGAGACAATCCTGCTAACCGACGCTGTACTGACGTCGCACAAGACGCCATTGAATTACCAAATGCAAACGATTAATCACATTCGTTTGTGACCAATGCTCACAATAGCCGGTTCTCTGTATATGGAGCGCGGTTTTCGAAAGGGGTTTGCCTTCAACCTGTAGTCGTGAAAACGAGCAAAAGCTATTGGCAAGGTGGTTTTCGAGAAGTGCTTGTTGATTATCAATGTGTTTGAAGTTCATCGTCAGCTGTGATCCTCCAGCTGCCGCTCCCTTTAACAGTGACGTTGAGTAACCTGGAAAATGAACACGTTACTTGGAAGATAAAAAAATGTAAGCAAGAGGAGACTAAGTAAAAGAACTGAAAATAATACGTCATTGACCCCACACTGCCATATGGGATAACGTTTCTAACTAGCAATTTGAGTGATCACCAGAATTCCAGCCGGACAGGTGACACCTACCCACTTTGCTCAGTAAAACAGTCAAGATCTTCAAATTTCGTGATTACATTGCTGTTTGACCGACCTGCGATTTTGCCCAACTGTCGGTGATCTCAGTATATAATGTTCGGTAAGGTAAACGCTCAGCTGGCATGCAGAGTATGTCACCCAACCATCGAAGGATGCGCAAATCGACTAGTTAACCAAGACCAATTAACCACAAAGCCCGTACTTTTGGATCATCTCCGTGACTCTTCAGTTTATGAGGTTCGCCTTTGGCAGAAGTAAGTAAAACGTGTGACACTGTTTTCAATTGAGGGTTACATAAAGAATAGCAGAATTGAGCCAACAGTTTTTGTTAGGTCTTGAGGAGCAGATTTATGCCTATCAATTGAGTGACGCGCAGTCGTTAGCCGCGATAACGCCGTAACTCGATAGTTTTATGCAGCGCGGTAAAAGAGAATAGAAATGAGTGTTAAATCTCATCTAATTTTGACATATCCGGTCCAGAAAGAAGCTTACAAATTACCAGTACGGGAAGGCTAATGACGAAGAAAACATGCAAACAAAACAATCATACTTGATATAATGCGAGTTGACATGATGAAGAAGTCAGGCGGCTGGACATCTGAACGAATCTTATATATGTGTCAACAAGTTATTAGAGAATCGTACTTCATATTGCGTAGTCAAACGATCGAATGGTCGGAGGACTTTGTTTACGTAAGACAGAGACAGTCGTCCATTATGTTTACCATATATTACTGAGTACAGTGCTATTGTGAATGTCCGTACAACGATTACAGAAACTATGCAATAGTATGCCATACCCAAATAACCGAGGCAAATGCACACACACATACATACATACATAATAGCTTGATGTCGTGCGTAGGTTTTTACATTCTTAGGTGGTACCCCATAAAGGAGCGTTCTTAATTAAAAGATGATTAAAATATGACAAGAATACAAGAGGCATCAAGCTTATTCCGCGTATTCCACTAACTATTCTGATCGACTGTGATTGACTGAAATGGAGATGGTAGAGTAAAAACCAAACATTTCGTTAAGTTCAGCAACACCCACCCGATAGGAATACCATACAGCCACCGTCTGTAATCCAGAGATTATTTCTGATTACTAGAATATGTTAACGGAACCACTTCACTGTACCAATGTTGTATGTCACAGGTTGAATTACGACGTTCATTGATTCTTGTCGTCTACACTCCATAGGCCGGATTTTATACCTAGATTAGACCACATGATTGTTCCAACAACTCAGACATTTTCTCGGACATCGCCTCATTGCAATAGCCAACGCGTATGGTCGAAATCACAAGAGCCGCAAAATCGGACTCTGCGAGACTAATCATAAACCACCTTTGTAGCCTGAAAATGCAGTAGAGAAATACTACTGGCCTAAGACAAAAGGCCCTTGCATACAAGATCTTTTCTTGTGCCTACTGTAAAAACCAGCAAAGGAACAGTTACTGATCACATTGCTGACAGCAGGGTGAGGTCAGTTATGCCCTTCCAAGTGAAACGAATCTTACCTAGGATTGGCTTTCTTGAAGTATTGCTCACAACGACGGATATACACACATTTGATCTTTTCAACTTAAATGATGTTTACTTGAAGGCGTCTGATAAAACAAATGGAGTATCAACTACAAGGGCTCTGGGTAGCTCAATTTGTTCAATCGATAAGCCGTTGGGTGCATCGAATTTTTAACCGAACTGAAACCGTGTGCACTAAAATTTTATATCAGTGGATGTTTGCAAATTTTATAATTATATCGTTCTGCAGTATTCGGCGCCAACTATCAGTAGTGAGGAAGTGAAAACAGAAAATTATCACCCACTACGGTTTATTTCACTAAATTCATTTTACCCATTCTGTTCAGTTTTAACAATGGGATAAAAAAAGGGGAAAATTTAACTGAACAACAAATAATCACCAACGTTTTTTGGCATTTAGTTTTTAACCAAGATTGGCGCTTAGGCTATAAATAGTTCATAGTCAGCACAGTGAATATATTGTAGCATGCAAACCGATCGTTTGTACTCTAATTGCCCGTTACTCTTGTGGGATAACTTTGAGCAACGTGTAGACACCGAGGGACAGCATTATTCCAAAGTAGGGGTTCCAGCAATAGTGCTGCATAAGGAAAAAACACAAAAAAGTATGAGTCAAATGGTATTAAGTCATGCACAGGAGTTACGCGATCAAAAACCAAAATGTTGTCAACAACACGACAACGCGCCCTCTGGTACGGTTCAAATTCAATAAACGCGTGCTTGAAAGTTTGCTTGTGCTTGGCAATATCAGTTCACAAGGGTTTCGGCTTGAAGATCAAACAAATTCTAACGAGAATCCGCTCTGAAACTCCTACTCTCTAATGGTATCCTCTTTTCTGATGGTGAAGCGTTTTCAGCCTGAATGTCTGATTCGGCGAACAGCGAATCAGTTGAACTAACAGTTCGAAATAACCTGTTATATCAGATTTGCTTACTCACTGTTAGAGCACTAAGTCTAGGCTTATGACAACCAGACAAACAACGGTAGACTTTCAGGAATGTTCATTAACATCCCAATAAGTGCTGAACAAACAAAGAACGAAGAACATTCCCCTATCGTAAGTTAGTGGTTGTTGTCCTTGAAGGTTGGGACTTGGCTGATAGACGTATTAAGGTGATCTGTATAATTCACTCGTTGGTTCATCCGACATGGCAAATACTTCTTGGCCCGTTTCACCCACCATCTATCTATACTCTCAAATAATCCATCACTGTGGGTGAAGCTGCCATCTAGGATAAGAATGGTCATATTGATGAAATGGAAGATAGGTGGCCGGTGGAAAAGACAGGGTTTAGTGTTTGGTCTACTCACAGCTGTCCCCTCCTATCAATGTGTGCTAGTCTGAACGCCTTCAACCCATCCGGAACAAAATAGGTCGTACGGCAGAAATGTATGATGGTGTGGAAATTATTACGAACATATAATCACTAATGTTAAAATTCTTGCAGTTTTCGTTTCGAAAGACTGACTAATATTTTTCAACAGATGAAATGTAACCCATAAATCACTACCTAACTTAATACAATCATATGGATAAATGCCCCATGCTAACAGTTTTCTAAGCAAATACACATAACCAATCAATACGAGTGTGTTCTCCGAGGAGTAAAACTTTAAACTCCAAATGAATGTGTTTGCATCACAAATACTCAATTTTCTTAAACAACACAGTCCATCTATATATAAAAAATGATTAACTTATCTACTCGATGAGAAGAACTCAATCAATTGGTTCATCCCTGATGTGATGTTGACATGTTAATTAGTCAGTAGTGGAAACAATAAGGTCAAACGATAGTGTGAAGTAAAATTCCACCAAAAATTATGGCTTTCTACTGTGTGAATCAATTTAATGTGATAATAACGAGTTTTACTTACAAATCTGAAATAGTTCGGTCCATGGAATATTCGTATACAGACATGTTATGATATATATGTGGGTAGTGTACGTCCATGTAGAATGAATACTTCGTTGTTTATTCAGTAAGCTGTGGATAAGTCGTCTAAGGTTTGTTTAAACGAAGCTGTTTCGAATCTTTTATAAAAAAGGTGATAGAGACAAGACTTGTCAATCAACTAAATACGAACAGTTGACCCGTAGACGCAAAACGCTTGCACCATCCCAGGCAGAGGCCATCTTCAAAGCAAACCTTGATGAACAATATGAAGCTTCTGAAGAGATACGGAGGTTCAAATTTCGGGTAAGATTCTTGATTATTCAACCTAGAGAGTTGTGACAAATCAGTTTGTGAGCTTAGTAGTACCTCCTAAAATCACACCTGAATGTTCCGGTGATAATTGATACCCAACGGCTCCCAATTAGGTGACATGGTGCTCAGAAATATGATAAATGGTGGAAGTTCAAACTGTCCGAGAACTCCTGATCTCGGAGTAGTTGAGTAAATTGAGTAAGGCGATTGCTTTGACCCCAGTGCAGATGATCAGGCAACCGGAGCATTATTGGCATATGATAGTGGCCAAAATGTCTATAAATGGCATAACTGCACTTGAACATTTACGGATAGGAGAACAAGCTTTATTTATACTGGCTTGTGCTAATTACCAGACTGTGTTTCGAACACATGATGCTAGTCTTTCAGGCAATGATTTTATCCGATTTTATCTAGATACCCTAGCAACCAGAGAAACAAAACCAAAAATGCTATTTACTTACCAACCTTTTTTCTGGCGTTAATTTCGCTTTTTACTGCGACACCAGGTTGCTAGCTGATTCACAGAATTGTCAACATTCCAACTTCTAGGTGTTTATTAGGTACTTTTTATGGATAAATCGGAATAACACACTTTGTCACTATAGGTTTTTTCTCCTCAAAATTCCGATTGTCGTCTATCTTTCACTGTTCTTCCAATTCAGATGAATTTTCAAAAGAATCCACGTTTTTCAGAAAAAGCTAGCCGTTTAACAGAAGGGAAAAGTTTGTTTGAGATCGAACCGAGGGAAGCTGTTTTCACTTCATACGAAAGTGGGAAACAGTATGAGGTAAGCAGTCGTTATATTTGTTCGAAAATATCCATTAAATTTAAAGGACCAACGAAGTAGCGAGCAATAATTGTCTATTGCGTTTGATTAGTAAAACAATAAACACTAAAACAACTGTGACAGTGAGTCAGACAGTCGGTCTGTAGCGGTACCGTGGACTGTGTGTTGGCTAACAACCAAGTAATCTGTGGTCCAAATTGTGAGTTCATTTGATTGTTCACCAGGGAAATTTACGCCTTCGAACGAGCTTCTCAGCGCAGAGGTAAGGTTTACACAATCAATCTCTGGTGGTCTCGACAGAGCTCAGTGTCCGGAATCCCATCCCTTTCGACCGATTTTTAGTCACAGTAAATGTCCAGGGTAGCTCATTTGTGAACAGTGACGTTTGAGACCGTTTTAATAACGCTACTGTACAACCGTGTAGAATAATGTTCATCTACTCTAGCAGCCAGCCGCCTTATAGTGCGATCAAAATTTGGTGCCTGTCACTAGCAAACAAATGAGCACACACAGAGCTGTCTGTAGAACACGGAGGTATGTCTTTGAGTAGTGACATGATGGTTGGTGTCGAATGAATGGTTACGTCCAAATGAGTTACGAGGTAGATGGTTTGCACTAACTGTTGGAGTTTTCTTATGATATCATTTGAAAAGAAAGCTAATATAACCATATTTACTAATAATAAAATTTGAACTAAATTTCAGGTCTACTTTTCTGGATAAAACGTACGGGATAGACATTAAGTAGAAATAGGTCCTGTAAAAAATCTACCTCAGCTTATAAACTGTCAATGACACACCTTTTTAACGTCCTTTCGGTGAGATGTTCTATGAGAATATGTTTTTGTTTTAGTGAAAGAGGAATGTCACCGTGATTGCAATGACAATCCCAATGCCTTTTCCTGTACATCGTTGACCGAGTTCGTCAAGTTTACTTCCAGAAAACCCAACCGGTCGCTATTTTGTGACTCTTGAATGAGTTTACTATTATTCTGGGTTCAGTTCAGTGTCAATTGTATACATTTCTTGTTGAATTCCTCATTTTTGACACAAGATACATATTCTACCATATAAGTTCTTCAACCGCAACATCGAGTGAGCAGTTTCCATTAAAATATATATCCAGGGAGAACCGGGAGATCTTCTTCTGCCCAACCATATCCTTTCTTTACGGACAACGCGACAGTTTGGCTGTGCGCATTTGAGAGGTGTGCTACTCCGTGACCAATGAGCAAGATTATGAAAATGCAGTATTCGTTGGTTGGGGCGTACGTCGTGATTGGATAAAACCGCGTGGTGGCCATGCAACAAAGCGGTCATGAAATATAAAAATTCTGACTGTTCCATTGAGCAAAGTGGATAGATGTTGCCTACCTGATTCGGATCCTCGTGATCATTCAAATCACCGGTTAGAAACGATTTTCGAGATGACCGTGTGCCGCATACCTGCATTCAAAACATTTCCAGCTCTTCCGCTTAGTCTTTTTTTTACTGAGTTTTAAACGTTTTAATAACGCTTTCATCTAAAGGATGCTACGCCACTGTTGGGTTGAGCGGTTGCACGAGCCATAACACTTTCTAGTCAGGCTCAAGGCTGTTGTGATGAAGATGATGGTGGAGCGTCTGCCGCACTGCACACTGTTCAATGTGAGTGGTGGCGGTTGGAATAAACCGGAAATTGACAAAGTGGTCAGGGGCAATCGCTGACCGCTCCTCTGAACAAGGTTGGTAGATGCGGTCTACCTGACTGGGTAGTTCGTGACCATTCACACTGCTGGTTGGAAATACTCTCTGCCGTGGTATTGTGTGGCAGCCAGTGTCCAGCTTGTATCAACAAACACGTTGACTTGTTTTTGCTTGTTTTCTTTCTCCTGTTTTCTTCCGTTGCAACTTCGTACTTCTCTGTCATTCTGCAACTTCGTGGGCTACTGTCGAAACCAATGGCAGCCATAGCTATTGTACCAGCAGGTGCTGCTCAAAGCTGAAAATCATCTACCACTACGCTTAAATATGACTTGCGATCACATGTAAAATAAATTACCCTCATATATAATCTAAAATTGGACTCAATGAGCAGATTTGTTTACTGAAGGTGCTGTGATATGTTCATAAAATACTTACGTAAATCTTATTTCATTCCGACCTACAGCTCAAGATAAGAGTGCGCAACATATCTCAACTCTCAAGATCACTACGTATTCTGCCACCGAAAACCGTCTACTTTTGTTTGGCAAAAGGTAAATGAAGGCAAACTGTCATATTTGTCGATTGTCATTATAACTGATACCAGCATATTATTGTTTGCTACTGGTGATTAAATGCTGTATAGATCAGATCAAAAAACTCCTTAGAGGTAGAAGAATGGACAGAATCACAATTAATTTTAAAAAATTCCAACCATGACAAGGATTTCCACAAATGACAAGCTGTAACCCTCAGGTATAGTGCTTCTTTCTGGAATAGGCTGAATGAAAATTTATGGATTTGTGATTAATGTACAACTTGTAATAACCATTTTTCCAATTCAAAAAATGGTGATAAAGGTGACAATTTTTGTTAATATGGTGAATTGTAATTTGTGTTACGAAGCTTGAATGGCATTGTTTGTACCAAAGTGTCCGGTACCTGAGGCCGGCTGCCTTCATATATCATAAAAGGTGACTATCGCCTTTCGATTTGAAAATCACCCACACTTGATTGCAGTCACGGTCGAAACTAGAACTCTGGTCACGTTTACACAAGGCAACCGTGTTGACCATTGAGCCCTCGATACCACATTAGACCCGACCGAATTATTACACACAAATACTCAAACACCTCCGCTTGTGTATAGCTCTCATCAAGAAACTAATGAAATCTCTGTCTACTCATCAGTGACCTCAATCTTTTAGCCCTAAATATCGACAACCTTGGGAATCTGAAGATGCAAGACGGGAGAAATTTGAGTAGAAGAGTTTACAGTGCAGCCGATTCAGTCTAATTAACTGACCGATCTAATTAAATGAATAGAAACATAAGTAGATATCAAAAACTATGGTGACTGAACCGAAGCTGCTCAGCCAAGCCAACGTTAATAAAATTGAAATATGAAATATGAGGTACGGTACAAGAAGTGTGGATGTTCGAGTTCAAGTATAAATGTTATCCAAATCTGTACAAAATAATGAAGTTAACATAATTCTGATTTTGTTAATGCAATCACTGAGGAACATTGCCGGTATACTAAACTTTAGTGTACAGAAAAAAGAGAGAAAACGACAGAAGACAGACTGCATTCAAATTTATGTAAGTAACGGAAACATCATACCAAACAATCGCGGCTCGCTGGTTTGCATGAATGCACTCAACGCGCTGCCGGTTAGCTGTGAGTGCGCCAGTCGTCTCCCAGTCAGACACGTCTATTGCATTCTAGATCGAGCTCAAAGCGACTTCGCAGGTTAAAATCATTAAAACCAACAGTACCCAAAATTCTCTTCCGCTAGGGCGGTTGAGATCATGACTGTCTCTGGATTGTCTTCCAGTGGTTCAACAACAACATGTAAAATTGATAAACGTGGCAGAGTAAGCCCTAAGCTTACAGCTTCTCTCGAACGAGGTATCGCTTATTTGCTTTAAACTTTCCATACAAAATGTCAGACTTCTCATCTTTTTTCAGTCTATCTCTGTTTCTCCTGCTACACTTCGATTAATCTAAAGCCTTCTTGCTGAGTGAGTTTATTGAAGGCTATCTTCCAGAAACATCAGTACTTTTTCGTTGGTGGTGTAGAGACCATTGATCACAACAAGTGGAATAAGTAGATGAAGATTAGAGTGGGCTTGTAAACGATGATTTACATAGAAACTTAGACACACATTCAACGGTTTTCTTGTTAGGTGAATGATTCTCATTGAGGCGATGTTAAAATGATCTTCCATTTGAGTCAAGTATTATCTTGAAAGATCAACACATGTGCGGCAGACAGTTCACCGAGATGTATGTGGGCACATTTCTTGAAAACCCCACGATGAACCTAAGCCTTTTAAGACCAACAAGCAAGGCAGAAACAAGTAAAACATAGTTTTGCCAGTAGTTCCGTTCCGTAGTATGTACACCCTAATTGTCTTTTTCTTAAAAAAAACCGAAAATATACGAAATCGCTCATTTTTTACTGTCTAATTTCGGTGAGTTCAAGCATAAGTGACTGTCAATAACGACAAACAGGATCGTGAATGAAAGCTATTAATTCCAGATTGTAAACACCTGGCCTGGATTAGTTCATGGTCATTTAAATTCGGTTCTTCTGAACAACTGTGAGCGCAGGGCGACGAATAAAACATTATCAGAAAATGTGCTTTCTGTTTCGATTCCCAATGCTACTTGTTTTGTGTCGTTGTTTGTAAGAGATACTTCGAATAAAACACGCGATTAAACACAGTGAAAATATTTTCCTTTTCGTGAAGATCTCTTTTAAAGAGGATTATATTTATCGTAATTGATTTTCCAATTTAATGTAACCTGGCGGTCAGCAAAATGTACTTAGGGCGCCTCGCTCGCACATTCGAGGAGAGGTTACTAATATTCAGTAGTGGACTTTTGATAAGATAAACTGAGCATCATTCACAACCGTCACAATTCTGTAAACCGTTTACGAGAAGAAACACTATGTTCGAGTTTCTCACTTGCCATTGCACGTCGATGGTAAGCACCTTTGCCACATCTATATAAAGATGATTATGCTGTTTGGTACGATGGAGTAGCTTAACTATATTTTCAACCTTGTGAGTTGTCGTGATGGTCAAATGGATCATTACTCAAAAGCGAAATTGGTTGAGCGTTCATATATGATAAGTCGGTCGTGCCTCACGTGAGGTCAATGGGGCAGTGGTAAACACGGTTGCCTCACGAAAAGCGTGGCCGGAGTTCTAGTCTCGGCACTACTGATGAGTTCTAATGAGAGCGAAATTCGAGTCTAGTGCTTCTTTTTGAAAAGGGCCGACTGGAAAGTTTATGGGAATGCGAGAGATACGATCAATTGTGGGTGATGTTCAATCCATATGAGATGGATATATGAACAAACATTCAAACCGGAAATTGCAGTTTCAGCTTTATTTACTTCAAAATCATTTGAGGAGGAAATCCGATTCTTCCTAACGGGGCATATAACAACAGGCTGCTGGCTATGGACGTTGTAAATGAGCTAACGATGCTTGGCGAACAACGCATCAAAAGCCGTTTGGGGGCTTGCACTTGAAGTAAACTGCTTTGTTCCACATTTCGGTTTGTATCCACAGTATTCGTTAGTCACCATCAAGCGGTGCTTAGTAACTTAATTAAAGTTCTTACAACCATGAAAATGTTACTATGTAAAATCTTTATATAGTTTTAAACTAGCCACAGTACGAGTGAACATTTTGGTGAACAGTAAGTGAAAATGCTCCAAATTTACCATATCGCTGACTATTAATAGCTCTTTTGCTCTTGTTCACGTCAGTTGACTTCCCTCAAGGCACACGCAGCACTGTTGCTCCAGGCATGGCTGTACATCTAACCGTACACTTCAGACCGGACACTTTGGGACGATATGAAGATGAAATTGTGGTTGAGTATGAAGCCCAACTAAAACCGCTTATAGTTCCATTGATCGCACAGAGATTGCAACCGGAAATCAATCGTGAGTTAAATTTTTAAGATGAGTGAAATATGTGAGGTGCGACCCTTGTGATGTAACGTTTGTAAAATCATACCATCATAGCAGCCATGAGCTTGACCAAAAGGTACTGTGGCTCGGACCGCCGCTCACCTCAACAGTAACGTTAAATATCCTTGAAGAAAACGTTACTAAGAAGGTTGAAAAGTATTAAAATAAAACTAAGTGGAAGAACTAGAAATGGTGTGGATACAGGTACGCCATTGACTGCGACACATCGCCATCTCGGATAGCGTCTCTAACCAACGGTTTGAGTGATCACGAGGACCCCATCCAGGTAGGCGACACCTACCCACTTTGCTCAATGGAGCAGTCAAGGTCTTCATATTTCGTGATCACGTTGTTGGTTGACTACCACGCGGTTTTACCCAACTGTTGGTGGGCTCAGTATATAATGCCCGGTACGGTGAACGATCAGCTGGTATACGAAGTACGTGGCCCAACCACCTGCAAGCTGTGCACCGTGAGTAATTGACCAATTGATTCCGCATCCTAAGCATTCCGGAATACGCGCCGGCGAACGGCCACATTGCTCACGCAATCAGTCCACTTAATATGGGCCAATTGGCGGAGACGACGATGGTCAAACACAGCAAGCTTGTTGATATCTTCCTTGTGAACAGACTACGTTTCCGAATCATAGAGCAAAGTGGAACGCACAGTGACAACCGAACGTCTTTTCGATGCCACAGATGACGCAGTTTGGTAAAGACAATGCGTGTCTTTGCTATCCTCGCAGATATCTCATCAGAAATATTACAGGCAGGCAAGATAGTGCTATCCAAGTATGTGAAACTGTCCACAGTCTCAAGCGGGCTACCTGCAATGAAGAAAGTAGGGATGGAAATGCCCCAATCTTGAAGCAACACTTTGCACTTTGAAGGTCCGAAGTGCATTCCATAGAAACCAGGTCGGTCGGTCAACCTGTCCAGCATGGTCTGCATGTTTTCAGCAGAGGGGCTAAGTAAGACAGTGTCGTCCGCATACTCCAGGTCGGTCAATCTAGCGCCAGGAAGAAGCTCAACTCCAAGCCCACTGGATTCGCGAAGAGCACCCTCCAGAATGTCGTCCATGACAAAATTGAACAGGAAGGGGGAAATCGGACACCCCTGACGAACAACATCAGAAGTGACAAACGCCCGAGACAGTTGTCCATAAACTCTCATCCTGTTTGTAGAGTGAGGATACAATGATGTTAATAGATTCACGTATTTCCCTGGTACTCCCTTGTGAAGAATGTAGCTCCAGAGAAGGTTGCGGGCAACTGTATCGAAAGTAGCTTTTAAGCCAAAGAAGACCACCACTGTCGGCTGTCTGTAACAATGCCCACGTTCCAAGATGCGCAAACTCGTGCTTCTTTGGAGTGAAAATTTTTCACGACGCAAGTGTGAACAGAATCGTCGTGTTGAACTAATATATTTATGTTAGATGAACAGAAAGAGCTAATTTCCTCCCAAAACGTATATAGAGGTATAGGTAGGGCAATAGACCATCATAAAACGCTCCGAGTTAGTTTTGGTCATGTTAGCTTACTGGTCCGATCTTCTTCTGAAGATATCCACAAAAGAATGCGGTCACTCATCCTTAGGTGGTGAATGTTTTTCAGAGAGAAGGATGCCCATGAAACAACAATCCTTGCGCTTAAATTTTTCCAACTATATCTTCCTTTTAACTATACGCGGTCAGAAAGTTTGTTTTATGTGCCGACCCTCGATCAAAGTTAATGTATCAAACTTGTTAAATTATGTGTTATCAGGATAAGGAGGTACTTAAATTACATTGCTTCAGAGGTGACTGTAACACTCTTTTGTCTGACAAATTAAGTTGGGGGCTCAACAGATCCCACGGGGTCAAAAACACACAACCCATATTGTAACGAAAAGGCGTTCAATAAAGCACAATATTCATTGTGCAACTCGCTAGTTACCATACCACACGCTCGCTCGCGATTTTGATTTGTATTTCCAGTCCTCAATACCCGCGGTTTCCGCTCACACGTCGTGTGCACTTCTGCCCGCTTCATGTGTGTGATCGGCACCTTATATCCGGGGGTTTTTCGCCTGCCAGTCTTCGTCCGTTGGTCCAATTTATTTAAGCGCTGGCTCGTCCGGTCGGTCGTGTCGTCAGCCATCTATCCACTGTGGGCTTTGACCGTACTCCAAGACCGTGTCGATATATTCTTCTGAGTGCTGGAGTAATCGCGCCTCTGATTTGGTCGTGCATCCTATTTTGCATGCCATGTCTCGCCTGTTAGTCCGATCCAGTAGAACGATGACTCATCCGGTCGCCCTTGATCCGCTCGCTGTAGGTTTTTGAACACACCTCCCCCTGCGTTGAGGTATTCCGTTGTGAGTTGTATTGCTCGCACCTCCTGCCTGACAGTCCACCACAATATGTCGTTTCTGTCGAATTTTTGGCTAGCGTTACCGAAAACCTCGTTAGTGTGCTCCGTGAACAACAAAAACTGACCATCTTATTGTCCCCGTTTTCTTATTAGACAAACTACTGACAGTTTTGCCAAAAGGTTTATCACGTTACTCTAATCCCTTGTAGAACTTCAAAATTTATGGGTAGCTTATAAACTAAGAGGTGCTGGCTCACAGCAGACAAGTCTACTGTTAGGTATGGAACAAACCAGCGTGGTCCGCATGTACAGTAAAAGGATTTTGGTTAAGATTTTGCAATCATTCGTTAAGTGTTGTTATTACTTGGTTGTACCGTTTATTTAAGTTTATTACCTTCTCTTGTTTCAAGTTTTATGTTGGACTGCCTATTAGTCTCCGTTTATTTCCGCGTGCTTTTCTGTAAGACTGACATTGTCTGCACCATTAGTTTCTTACTCGGCCAGTTTGAAATTTGAATTTTGTTCGCTTGTTCTTAACTAAAGATGACCCATTCGAACGTGACTGGTACTGTATGCTAACTTGAAACAATTAATTCCCTTCGAAAGTTTGAACAAACAGTTAGAACACGAAAGCTGGTAGATGCAAGCCTTTCGTACTGACTCATCGGTACCAAATTTACGATAACATGGATCGTTTTTTTACAGCAGACAGTTCAGGGGGTTGGTAATCAATAGGCGGGTTAAGATAAGTACTGGGTCCAAGGAAGGATGAAGTTCACAAACATTTTTTTTCTGAACATAGAAAGCTGGATTGAAGCGACTGATAGATACAGCTACAGATTTTGGTAATGTTAGCATTTATACGTAATAGATGACAACATGTGTAAACTAATCAGTGACACGTACGCATTTGCACCCCATATTCAGTTCCTGCTCAATTCAACCTTGGCAAATGCACCGTTGGGAGTACTAAAATGACGCGTGTTCACATGCGGAACAAGAATTCGAACCAGACAGGTCGATTCCGGTTTATATTCATGAGCCAAGCAATATATGAGCAATATGAAACACGTGGACTAATTGAATTTGACGTAAGTTGATATCCTGATGGCTATTTCCAATTTATTTGTCACAGTATAAGTAAACGATATGAAAACGTTATTATCTCACTTAGTGATGCAGACTTTCCAATTTTGACAACGTCCTTACGTAGAAATTGTATTACCAGTAATATTACGGTTATTATTATTATTATTATTATTATTATTATTATTATTATTATTAGCATCATCACCATCATCATCATCAGCAGCAGCAGGAGCAGCAAAATCATCGTCGGGTCTGGGCCGCGAAATTTTTCTGTTGCTCCTGCTACTGTTGGTTCCAATCCGCCGAGTAGCCTGCAAAAAATGAGTTCGATATGTGAAGAACAAAAATCCAAACGTTAAAACGGTGATTAATAATGCTGGAAAGCATTCAACCTTGTGGATACAGCCTCACCAGTGAATGCAACGCACTGCTGTGTCCAAGACCTTTCCCATCCAATGATATGGATAGTTAGGAACTCCCGAATTGGGACAGAGCATCTATCAAACTTGCCCATTGAGACGGTCAAATATCACATAGCACGTGGCATAATCATAGCCTTGCCACACTGAGATGTCGTTCAACTTTTATGGCTCCACTAAACACTGCACGATACAATAGAATTTCTGACGTCGGACGGAATATTCAGCCAAACTAACAAAACTGTGCATTTTCACTACCAACACTGGCAGTCGCGAACAGGAACATTCTTGAGATACGCATCTATAGACTGCCACACTGTTCACAGCATCAGCCCACTTGGTAATGCTCAGTTGAGGGAAGTAACAGTGAACAGATGGTGGGAAGCTGTGCACATCTACACGTTTCGGCCAGGTCTCTGATCCCTAGAACAGTGCTGAGCGAACGCACATACTGTGAACTCAGCCTTTAGTCGATAACTGGGCTTTCTTATGAAGTGACAGTTGAGGGAGTTTGGTGAATGTTATATATCCTTTTGCTGTCGTCAACAACACCTCGTCGACAACATTGCGTGCTGATGGAATGACAATACTTAAGTGGGTATAGCGGTCGAAAGTTTCAGGTGACCTGTTTGTAACAATAAACATATGGTCAGTGTCACCGCCATCCTGTAGTAACACTGAACTCTGAGGGAAGAAAGTGCACATCATACAGACCAGTCATATAATTTGATCGATCCAGCGCGGTGTACATATTCCATGAAAAGGAAATAAGTATGGCATTGTTGTCCACATACTCAGTGTTAGTTTGATTGATACCTGATGAAGTCCCAGCTCGAACTCCTCAGAAATTTTAAGTGCTCCTCCGAGAATGCCATCCTTCAAGTAGTTGAAGAGTAATGAGGAGGTAATACACCCCCCGGTCGGAAGCCCTTTGGAATGGAAAACACTTAAGACGGCTATCCATAAACGCACAGGAATACAACGTCTTCAGTGACTTGACGTAATTCACTTGGAATCCTCTGCGGTAGAGATAGCTAATGAGCGGCTGTCGAGAGCCCGGACAAAAAGTTACCTTTAGATCCAAAAATATCACAACTGCTGAGAGAGGAAGTGCCGATACTCCACTGTCTATCATATGGCAAATTTCGGATGGATATTCCCGCTGCTGGGCTGAAGGTTTTCTAACTTGCATACTCATAGATTATTATCTTCACTTGAATAGTAGAGTGACTTTTCAACCTTGATAGGTATATCTGAAGAACATACCCGGTCAATACAGTGTGTGTTTATGTTTGTGTATGGAAATGTTGTTTGTATGAAGACTTTAGGCGACTTAGACTTCTTATGCTAACACTAGAAGCACGTATTCATTAGTCACTGATAACCGGATGCTCACGGTGGCTTTAACGGTTGTTGTTACTCCCTGAATATATATGTGCGGTGAATGTACGTTTATATATATATATATATGTATATATATATATGTATATATATATATAGAGAGAGAGAGAGAGAGAGAGAGAAATTCCTGTAAAAGGATGACTAAAAATGAGTACCTTCTAGCTTTGACACTGCACCTTCTTCCTCCTCCTCTTAGTCATCGTCATTGGAAGCCGCAGCGTCATCAAAAACATAAATTCATCCGTGGTTCTTGCTGATAGTTGAATGCTATACAACCACAGAAGAAAGAGCATCATAATCAAGGTGAAAAGAAATGAGTGGAAGGAAACTTAACTACTCGAAACAACTATGTCTGCACTCAAACACTTAAAATCAGGGTGCGTACGTCATGCAAACAAACAGCCCAGTCATAAATGAAAGTAAAGCAAGACTGGACCTTGACAAAGTGTGATGGCTTGCACATCCTTAAGACCTATTGAGCCAATCTGGGCAGTGTGATGAGCACACCAGTACAGTCGCTTATCTCAGGTACGGCAATAATTAAGAGACTGAAATTCCATAGTCTCGTAATACTTTAGGTGGGATATTGGAAGAAGACTGGCGTCTTTTTATGGAAAGGGTATTGGTAAATATAGAATCTTAGGGATGAGAAAATACCTGAGAATGAAATTGCCCAACCGAAAGTCATAAACAACGGTGAGAAGGAGATGACTCGGTACAGTCTACTCACCAGACTTGTCGAGAAGGAAAATTTGAAATAGGCCATTTCCAACTACTGAATTTTGTCTATATGATTGCTTGATCAAACAAATGAAACAGTCTGTTTATTCCCTGAAACATCAGAAAATTCACAGTTTATAATTGCCGTTACAGTTGTTCGGACTGGCTCGGCGAAAATCAGTGTGACGAGGGCGTGTTCATCTAGATCTTCAGGTACAGATCGCATTCTTATCTATCCCGTCAACATTACCATTTGTCTACTGTTAGAAATAGTATAATCCGTGATAGAAACGAAGAAAATGAAATTGGACAACTTATTTTTGATGTTATAGCAACTTTTATCAGCACTGGCATCAAGAAGCACATTCTGTTGAATTTATATTTATGGAGCCATGGTCAATTCTGTCTAAATAATTGTGGGTGTTAACAACGAACATTTAAACTGGGGTTCGTCGACTGTGTCAAGTCTTTGATAACAGATGCTCGCTTTCACTCTAACAGACCGGTTGGTATCCACATTTTTAAACACAGAGCATAAGAAATGCGCTTTCGAATAATTCGACCAAGTTAGTTGGTCCAATGAAACCACAAAACTCACGTATTCAGAAGGTTTGGCCTTGTTTTATTAGTGCGACTCCATCGTTCACCACGTCGTCAGTTCTTGGCTAAAATTCTATCCGATTGAATCTCTAAACCCGTTTGTTCACCGACGGATTGAAAAAAATTAAGTGAATTCGACAACTGGTAAATTAAGAACTAGAGTTAGGGATCTTTTGATTCACCGTGTACTCCAAGATCAATATGTCAAGATCACTGAGAATGGCGTGAATACTAGTAAAAATTTCGCTGCCGTTGCTGATGATGATGATGACAATAAGAGGCTGGAAGTTGACTAACTAGGGATTTAAATGCTATTTTACCTTGCTCTAACCCTACTGACAAGAATGAACAAGATTCATTTCATCGTCAGTTTGCACCACCTATAATCAGTAATGGCAAATTTGGAAAGGTGCTATCGTGGTGGTATCTGTTTACGGGACTGCACACGAAAGCTGACAGCGGATCACAGAACATTATTAGTGAATGATCCACTTGACAAATAAGAAAATCACCTAAGTGAGTGTACATCACAGACAGTAGTGCAGTTGTTTCCTTCTTCCCAGTAACAAGTGAGTTCTACACTGAACGCTGGCTTCATCATATTTGTCTTTCGAAAACAGACGTCGGATAGGAATGGTACAGCCTTGATCAATTTCCTCTCTTTTCTGTTTAAGTAAGGACATTTGTCACACGACTGGGAGATTTGCTGTTCAGTTTTGTGGTAGCGATGATAGTGAAGATGTCGAACCATCACCACCAGAAAGTCCTTTTTCATTAATTTTTCAGAATTTCTGGTCCACCGCTCAGCTATCCCAAGGTCTAGACACTGAAGGCTTTCTCGTCGTTCCGGCCTGTTTTCGGCTGGATTCGCTTGAATCGATCGACTTGGAAATTTCGTTCTCGCCATTGACTACTGGTAGTCACACAGTTCCTCTTGCTCTCGTATGTGACAATGGCAGTACCCGGTGGTCATCATTGGAAGGTAATTCTTGCATAACCGGCGTAAAAATCAGCAAATGCTCATCACAGTTAAACTGTTTATATGCTAGTTAATGGAAATCTTTCGTTGATGTAAAAATAGGGCCAATAACTCAGTGCATTAATATAGATTTCAGAAATACCTCTGTTTCGTTCGAGAAAAAGTAGGCATTGGTTTTAATAATTTCTGTTGTCTCCTCACGATCTGGCTGCCTAACAACTTTAACTATCGTACTTTCGAATATGTTAGTCATACACATAGTGAGGGTTTTTACGAACCGGTATCAACCCTTAATTTAGTCCACTCAATTTAGGTAAGATGTTTTATCATTTCCTGAGACCAAGTCAATCGACTGAAAGTTGTCACTGAGGCTGGTGATATGTCACTTATGACAGTCAGTCCACTTTCACTGTGGAATATCCAGTCCATCGACAAACGGTGTTGTCGTTACGGTGTGACCATTAGTCAGTAGATTTTGCCGGAAGGCCGGTATGTGGCTTACTTGCTAGACCGTTTTGCAGTAATCACGTTTGGATAAAACACACTCACGAGTTTTCGATTACGTGACTGAATCCAGGCATCTTGATCAACCTTACTAACAATGTGCATTGGCAGCAGCCAGTGTTTGGTACAAATATTTTTTTTCCATGTTTACTGTCAAACGAGCTCATAACCGGCTGTGTGTTTTATGGAACTCATCAATGCGACCACCTCCACCTGATAAATCTAAATGGAGAAGAAGTTAATCGCAAAGCATTTGCTGTGATGTGGATATCGAAAACCGCCTAAATCCGCTACAGTATCCTGCCTCGTAGTCGAGGATATTACCGTGATTTGTAGGGGTGGGTTTCATCCTACGCTTGAGTTCTACTCACAGATTGATGTCATTGCATGCAAGACTGATTAGCTGTCACTGATGACCTCTCTCTGGAACTTTATGGTTAGTGATCACTGGTGAAAGTAAGCACCAATGTGAAGCACGTGTCCACATGTCAGACACATCAGTCGGAAGTTTTATTTTACTTTTTATCAACTTTAACATTCCTATCGTCATTGCTGGTAAAAACAACAAGCTATCACTAGTTTATATTTATGTTTAAAGGTCACACAGCCAGGAGAAGGGAAAATCTGGATGAAAATCGATAAACTCGGTTATAAAACGTTTTTAGGGAGGAGTACTTTTATAAATCATAGTAATGTGGAACACATGGTAGTTTCCATCGCATTGCTGTGCATTACATGACAATATCTGTGACTAGCTTTGAAAGTCAAATCCCTTTATTTCTGTTCAAGTTATCTCTTGTTCCGAATGAAGACCTTTTCAACAAGATTACGTGAAGCAGTATTCACAGACGAGGCTGTATATCTGAACCAGTATAACTACAATGTCGTTGTGGTTGTATGTGGCTGCAATAAGTGTACAATCAGCGTTAAATCTGATCAGAGAGGCTTTGATGAATTAGAGTTTCATATAAGTCGTGCAACGATTATTTGCTTTTAGCTTGTAACGAACTCACCGACTGCAAACCTAGAAAACGTTGCTGATAGTGGATTCTTTATTTCTGGAACCTTTACCCTGCATAACGTCTACGACTGGTGACGTTTCAAGAGAACCCAACAATAGTGGTGCAAGCGTGTGAAGCTTCGGTAGTTTATTTACAGCTCGTTCTATGCGATTTTTCAGTGTGTAACATACGACCCTGCCGTTTTTACTTGATTATCTGTTACAACTCTGGATCACCTTTAGGCAACGCAAATACACCGGGGGATAGTTTTCTTTGGAAGCAGGGGTTCCAGCGATAGTTCTATAGGAGGAGACAACAAGAACAAGCATGCAAAGGAATTACACAGAGGAAAATCAAAATGGCGTTACCAAAACGGCAGCACTCTCTGTTTCACAGTTCAAACGCAATCTGTGCGCTCCTGCTAGTTTTGATTGCGCCTAATAACTACAATCATTCTCTGTTATTAAGATGTACGTTTCAAATAACTTCATTGCAATAATGGGAATAAAGAAATATAGGTGAACATACGTTCTCGATGATTCATCTTCCAGCCGGTACAATTATATAAGGAGTTAATAGGGTTAGATTGAGATGTCGATCAGACTTATCACAAAGGAACTAGGTCACTGGTCAGTCAGTTGGAGATGGTTTGATTGGTCGGTTAGGTCATGCTTGCCCATTGGCTTGATCGCGTAAGTTGACCATAGATACGATGGATTTGTGGTCATGGTTGATGTAGTGCCTGAACAAACCGTTTTTAGTGACATAATACCGCATCAAGCAACCTGATTACAACAGCCTCGGCAGTACAGCGATTTAGTGACCTAGTTTCTTTGTAGTAAATGTGATAGATATCTCGATCTAACTCTATCAACCCCATATATGATTCTACTAGCTTGAAGATGAACTATCGAAAACATCAATATATACACTACTTGTAAGTAGCTAGATATATACAACTAAAATCTCACAGGGGCTGTATAACCAATAAAGGGAAGAGGTACGTATGCCTCTTGAAGGTTTTAGTTATTATCTCGAACACTCAATATTGATGTGTCACACGTTTCAAATATACGGCCGAGTTAGGTGTCTGTAATACACTTTCTATGTTGCCCCGCTCTGTTAACTGCACTTAAAGCTAACTCAGTTAATACATCCATTCTAATCAAGTGAACAATGATTCTGACTTGTGAGGTACGTAGAAAGTATTGATAAAGGTCTCCCGCAAAAAGGGGTAGGTGTGAAGTGGTGCTGTACTCGTTATCAAATAAAGCATACAAGGGCAAATATCCATTTTTAGATACATGTATACACATTTACCTGTGAACCGTGTTTATGGGTACTATGACTCGTACTGTCGCTGGTCTTGAATGTAGTCCATGTACTAACAGATCATTTAATACTGCTTGGTTAACGCTATTTTTCCTTGTTTATTGGATGCCGGTATGTGATAAAAAAATAAGTAGAAAAGGAATACCGAAATTTATAGGTTATACTTCATCTGTCATTTAGTTTTACCTTCGACTCGGAATAAGCGGAGTCCATCGATCAGTGCATACTTTAGGAGTGCTTACTGGAACCTTGCAGAAACTCAGTTTTTGTGCATGACATTACTATTTTATATGTTGACGTGGTAAAGCAGTATGAGTTTAACGGTCAGAATTCGTAGAGAGTACACGACCGGTTATGTGATCGTAGCTTCTCATCAGGTATGCGTATCCAATGCCTTTCAACCATACTTTTCACCATAGAAACAAGGAGTGTTGAAATATGTAGTTTCAGTATGTGTTTTTAACATCCTCACTGATCTACAGAGTTTATTAAGTCTGAGATGAACAGTACAACAAATTCGCAAATGAATTATTAACCACGTTTTTTCAGCTTCCGTAATAGGAGGTGCAATCAAAGTCCACCGAGTACGTATACCTGAAAATAGCTAACAATCTGGAAATCAGTCGAGCAACTCTGTAAACTTTTAACAATTAACCACAAACTACTTATATTCTGGTGAGTAGTAGGGGATTAGGTTTATTTCAAGTGGAACATCACCCACAATTGATCGCAGCTGTCGCACTCCCATAGACTTTCCAGTCGGCTCCTTTCGAAAAGAAGCACTAGACTCGAGTTTCGCTCCCATTAGAGCTCGGGCAACCTGATCACTACTCACAGGCGAATGTGGTTGAGTGTTCAAATATGATAATCCGGTCGTTCCTAACGTGAGGTCAATGGCGCAGTGGTAAACACGGTTGCCTCATGAACAGCGTGTCCGCGGTTCAAGTCCGGGCAGTGGCGATGATACTTATATTCTCTTAACGTAGGAGGGAAACTGAAGTTTACAAAGTCAGTAGTCTCACGGACACGTTTTCCATTGATTGTGATACGCTGAGATACCCTAGGGCATTCCTAACGGTTAGCTTGTGTATAACGCGTTTCTCTATTTTGTAACTTGGTGTGCTTGTTTTCTTGGCTTCGTACAGTTTGTTCTGTTCATTCTTTTTCTCAATTAAAGTTTCGTTTTCTGGTTCTGGTTTCACAGTCGTACGCGATGACGATAGTAATAATTGCCTCCAAAATGTATGAAACATAGTATTGGGTGTTTGTACTTAGACATTTGGGTTTGGTGAATTAGTTCTAAACTCCCTATCGCCCTCACAGTTCAATAGCTTAACTTGCATTTTGGTTTAATAGCAGTACGATAGTACTGTCACTGGCGAAGAATTTGCATGGAAATAAGACGAAATATGTATCTGGCAAGAAAGGTGGAGTGATCGTCTACTACGAAACGATTTTTGTGAGCAATGGTTTCGATAGCGATAGATCGTCATTGAGAGTTGAGGATCGGATGTTCTTTTTTCCGTGTGAAGAACATGGAATGCATACAAGGGCTTGGGCTGTGTAGTACCTACTTATGTACGCAAACAGAGACCTATTACTGACTTCGTTGTGGTTGTTAATCAGCTTATCTCTTCGGTGATTTGCAGAGAATAACACTGCTTACCTCATGAGCAGAAAGAAAGTAGGATTGGCATGTTTGCCCTAACAGAGGAAAGGAGCTTCTCTATATGATGATCTCTTGATCATATTGGAACGCGTACATACAACATCCAGATAACTTGCACATGTGTCAGTAGTGTGTGTGGTTGCATGTGTGCGCGCTTTTCATGGACATTACATCGGGAAGTCAAGGCCATCATCTCCTTCGATTCTCCGGTACTTCCGAGAGTCTGATCGGTAAGCAAACATCGTGGATACGTCCAGACTGAGTACATAAGTAAGTCATTACATATATTTATAAGCTACCACCTGATGAAATTATGTCATGAGTGTGCTTTTTTTTTACAGATAACTGAACTGGCTTCCCATAGTCACCAAAGAAAAAACGAGATAATTTGATGTTGGAATGTTACATACAAACCAGTATTATTTTTATAGCTAATCAATACTTACGCACACAAAACCCTCATTTTGTGAGACGAGATTTCATATTCTCGAATCTGCCTTGTAGGATTTGGAGAATTAATCGGCATCGAACTACAATCGATAGCAGGTCACCGTCCTGATGAGAACATGGATGTTTTACGTTCAGTGATCGTCGAACGCTCATTCGCTGTCTATTTGTACCAATTCCCAACCCAATATCCTCATACAGTTTCGCCCAGACAGTTGATGATACGCAATGCTTGGTAAGTAGAAAGTGAACTTGCCTGAATAAAACTTATCAGCAGACAGCAAAAAATGTTAGCTTTAGCCAAAGCGTTTTACAAGTTCAGAAATAAATTGGTAGTCACCACAATACTCATATCTTCAACAAAAAGAGGAAAATCAGTCAACTGAAAATGCTTACAATTAGGATTATCCTATTCATGTACAGTAATTAAGGAATAAGAAAAAATTTAATCATTTAGCAATCAAGCTAAGGTTTCGTTAGGCAAAATGAGACTGCGTGCATACGAAAAAAACGCTCGGGCTTGGATACATACTTTTAACAGCCCAGGATATCTCGATGTCAAATTCGCCTGTGTAAATATCCGCTTGAGATCTTCCGAGAGAGTTATCTGGATTTTAACAGCAAACAGGGTGACACGGTTGATGTGAACCGGGTAGGCCGACAGGCACAGGGATTGACTGACTCTTACGGAATTGAGTGACAGATCCGCCAAAAGCAGAGGGGAAACAAGGCTAGTGAGGTTGGACCCGTTTACAAAGCTGACAGGGGTGCAAACTAACACATACGCGGTGATCTCTGAGAGCGTGGGTGTGTCCGTATTAATTAGAACGTACACGGCCGGCACACTTGACAATCCAGTCTACTGTCAGTGAGTACTTGAGCGATCTACTTAGACTGGCATAGACTTCGGCCTTTGTCGGCGTCGTTCGAACGGATGATCTGCAAGATTGCTGTGATTACGTAGATTTAATGTTAGATAACGAGGTCATGGAAGTTGTTGACCGGTTTGTGTATTTGGGAAGCTGCATCAGCGGCGGCGGCGGAGGGGTAGGGAATGAAATAGAGG
>LUCH01001041.1:33036-53807 GCA_013368495.1 Paragonimus heterotremus
TTGTATGTTCGAATGTAGACGTAGCTATTTTTGGTGACTAGGTCCCCTCCCTTTTCCCTGTCTTTTCTTCTCTCTTCCTAAACAAGGTTTGTTTTTTTCTTCCTCACGGTTGTGTGACAGTTAATCATCAGGGTGAACCACTGATGTATTGCTGTCTATGATGATGATGATGATGATGATGATGATGATGATGATCTATCTTCCCACCCCGTAAGAGTCAACCAAGCCCTATGTCTGTCAGCTTACCCGATTTGCATTAACCGTGCGGCCCCGTTTGCAGTTGAAACCTAAAGAACTCCCTTGGAAGACCTAAAATTCACATCACGACACGCAAAAGTCAAGTTTGGACATCTTGAACTTCGAAATTTCTTGGCTCTATATCATTTTGGGTATAAAAGTATGTCCAGAGGGGAATATTAATTAGTTCGCAGCGTTTTAAGTATGAGGCGCTTCGAATTTTAATATTTTGCTTTCGGTAGTGTAACAGGAAAATAAATTACGACATAAAAGATAACGGTCACCTTAGTTTTTTCTCAAACCATGGAATCTTTTCTACGTAACATACAGGTAACTTAAATAGTTGTACAGTACATCCTTTTGATAACCATGGATCTGCTGACAATACAGCAGATTCACTAATGTGTGCTGGAAAACGGCTTCAGATGGAGCACGTATATAGCAATTTTCCTGATTCTGGTGAAAGTCTGTCATCTGATCAGACTACGTCATATCACTATCTACAGAAATCCCAAGTAACTTTCTGGAGAAGATCGAGACGAAAGCTGATCACTCCCAAAAAGAAATGGATAACCTTCCGTAGGATCTTTGTATTAATTACTGTTTTTATAAATAAAAACGAAATATTGACTGATTCAGAGATTCAGAACTGTGTTGACTTGGACAACTTTGGTATATCATTCAGTATGGGCAATAAGGGTGGAAATGGATGTTCGGTCGGGAAAACATCAGCTCATTAGTGTATATTAATGAAACAGTGTTATCATAACCTGGCTCAGATACTATCCAGTGGAACGGACTCCAGAGAACCCTGAATCCAGTGGCAGTGAGATTTGCACGTCAATGCGTTCAGATTGACTAAGAAGGCCGTATATTTCACAACCGGTTTTCCTTCAAATTATCAAAATCTGTCACACTACTCACTGATAACACAATTTCAATGCACAACAACAGAGTTCGTGAGTCCTATTTTGAACCGTCTGGGAAGTCAATCCTGTCGATGATTTTGTGGATTTTATAAGGCACAGTGAACCGGTCGGATAACTGAGACAGAATGTGAAATGTCTCAGCTCGCGGTATGGTTTTTTAGCTCATGTTTGATCTGGGTGGAATTGTTCCAGTCAGTGGTTCAAATCCCCTGGAAGCCTATATTTATCAAACTTCGTCTCCCAAATTTGTAACTTACACATTTTGATTCAGTAAACAAAACATTAGTTGTCAGAAAATTTCTTCTCGATAATTCACTTCTGAGTTTTTTTTACAGTTGATCACCGGAAGAAAACTTTTTCGACGCAGTGTGTCTGAATAACTAATACGTTGATGTGTTTTAACTCCTGTCGCCCGTGCCCCCTGGTGGATTTTTTTCGCCCTGTGTCATCAGAACCGTGATAGTGTTGTGAGGAAAACACGTGAGAGACAATCAGTACAATTGTACTGGGGGATATTGGGTTATAATTTTTGATTTGCGCTGCGCTTACGTTGCTTTGCTAACATAAGTAGCTCTCAGTAGCGTCAACGTTGAACTTCCGCGTTCGCAGTAGATATCTTAGTCTATCTCCAGAGCCTGCGTTCAGATGTATTCGTTCGACTGCTCGCGTCGGGTGGCATCAACCAGCAAGGAACAAAGAGGTCGGGAAATAGGTATTTTGTAGTGACTACCAATCGAGTTCTTTTGTTCAATCCTTAGATTTGCACAGACGTAGATGGCTACGCCATGTACCAAGAATGCCAGCTAGTCGTCTGGCACACGCGGCAATCTATGCCGACGTAGTGACCAACTGGCGTAAGGTACGAGGTGGAGGAATGATGACCTGGTGTAGTGGTGTAAAGTCGTTTACTTAGGGTTTATCCACTGCAAATCGAGTACGATCCCCAGTTTGGGGCCGTCGCGACTCACAGAGTCCGTGGCCGGAGACATTAGGTGTGACAGTGACTAATCAGACCTAGTGGCTTTAATGTTGTAGTTGCCTGTTACGTAAATGCACTTAATAACGATAAGAGTCACAGAGAGACTATCTTTCTGATGACACCCTACTTTTACTCACAGCTTGGTTGTTTGTTTGCGAAGTGTTAGCACCTTGGTGTTGAATGAGTGAATACGGACGTACCTACTTCTGGTGGTCAAATCTCCCCCTCTCTGATTCTTTTTTCTACTCTTCCAGCACATGGTATGATTATTACTTCATGGTTGTGTGATAGTTGTGCATCAGCGTGATGATGATGACATTTTATCGGGGTTATTTTAGTTTAATATGACCAGACGAATGGCCGTGCTCTGGGAAATTGTAGAAGCACCCTATGGTTGTTCACTGAAGCCCAGTTCATGCGTGGATGGCTTCTGTATAATTCATGTTGAGCACAAAATGGAGCTAACGTTCTCAAACCATCTTCCGGGGAACATCGTACTCTCTCCAGACCGAATAGTTTAGGCCATCACCACCAGAGTCCACGATTTACGTGCATCTATACCGTTCGTGTAAACCGTTCACCTCGTTAGGTCATCTATAAAATGATTCACTTAGGATCCGACCAAATGTGAGCCATCTGGTGTCAAAATCCGTGGATAGCACAATATCACCTAAGTTTGATCAATCTTAGTGTGTTAGATATTTAGTGAGCTAAATGACTATTTTTCATTTTCACATACTGTTAAAGTCTGACATGAATGGCTGGAAAAAGCTGTTCGTAAAATTAACTTTCGTAAAATGCTACGAGTCTATGTTTATCACATAACCCCACCATCACTCTGAACTGGGTGACAGTCTGTCTTTTTAACACGCACAAAATGTGCATTCCACCCACGAATCAGGTGTTTTCTTCACTCGCTGACAAAACCGTTCATGCATAACAAAGTTCCATCAACAAGATCAGCTGGTATTCTGTATCTGGGGCCATGGTAAGGAAGAAACCTCTCTCTCAGTTACACATACGACCGTAACCAACAGGGGAAATATTCCAGCATTAAAAATATCGCGCAAGCACCGCTGTGCTACTATACTGCAAAAGTCCGTCCGTTACACGTACGCAAGAACTTCTAATGAAAGGTAGAATGCAATTCATCGATCGATCGCTCTTTGGGAAACAAACTGATTGGAGGGTTGATTTGATTGGACAAAAACTGGCGGACGCAAGGCAAAAGAGGGCTGTTATGTATGCGCATCGATCACGACAGAATGTGGTGTTTTTTTTATAGCAAAAGTACACCTTGACTATTAGACAAGCAGTTGGCTACTCAGTGCACTATTTCTGTTATTTTGATGATTTACTACTACGCCGTTGATTATTTCCGAACCACTACTATTTTAACATTCGACTGAAACCGATTAATCGCTTATCACCTAGAGAAGATGTGTTAATTTAGAAGAACCGCAGTTGTGAAAATTGTAGACTTCAGGTAGAGTCGAAACTCAAACAGAAACGGCATACCCAAATGCCTCAAGTGTTTTACCATTTCAGCTTCGGATCCACGACAGGGGATCGGAAATTACACATTTGATTTTAGCTACCTACGCAATCCATCGTGTCATACGGAATCCATCAGCTGACTTTGGGCAGTGATTGTGCAAGTTTCGTTGCTCAGCTGCCGTGCGTCGGTTGTTGCTGTCTTGGATACAAGTCCAGATGAATCGCATATTCTTCGCATTTCAGTATCTTTTGAATTGTTAATATCAACCCTGACCGAAACTTCACATCGGTGGTTGACTTTTTGGCTTAGCTGCTACACGATCATTAGAAGCTAACTGTGATTAAGAAATCGAACAGGAGGAATGGACCAAGACTCCAACGTGTTTGGAAGTGTTACGATGACTCATGAACTTGTTCTATCAGACTTAAGTCGTCGGTCTTCATTGACTGTCATAAGACTGTTCGTTTGTTGTTTAGCCTGTGCAGCTTGCAATAACAATTTCAACAACTGAAATGTGGTTATGAGTGTAGTGAGGAGAAGCGATCCTACGACACTACTTACACCACTGCTATTCAGTAGTCGGCGCCAGAACATACATTTTGACATTGAAGTAGTCGCAGGAAAAATACGAGAAAAAACATCGGAGTGCAGCATCGCAGGACATGGTTCTCGATACGTAAAGGAACGTAAAGAAACTGAGCATTGGCTTCTGTAACAACCATGACGTTCTAGGCTCAGTACCGTACGCAGATGAGTGTTTTTGTTTACGGTAATGTTTAGACGCATAACCCATATGTTGCTTTCTTGAACAAATAACTCTTCCACCATCCGCGTTCTTGGCTCGCAACATGAGTAGATTTCATTCACCCACATGTTCCTCACGAAGGTTTCTTGAATGGTTTTGTCTTTGGATGTAAGCACCAAGTTAGTTTCCATGTTACCCGTTACCGTTCTAATGATGGAATTGTTTGTACTGAACTGAGAAATTGAGCATAAAATCACGTCTCACCCAATTTTACATGTTTTGATCTTTATGGTAAGTGTAACGTTCTCTAAATAATCTGCTCGACGAAAGATTAATTGATGACTAACTATACATTTGACTGAAGGTAGAGCACACCATATCCTCAATAAGGTGAATGAACCGAAATTCAAAAAATTCCATGAAAATTTCTGAGCAACAATAGGAGTGCAACCCAGTAGTTACCAGCTCACGTCTGCCTTCCACGTTATGGTAACAGGCAGTCAATAAATCTATAACATGGGACGTCAGTGGATGTGGCGGATTTCTGAGGGTAAACGTCAACAATGATGGAATGATTTGCTCGTGAAATAAACACAAACAGAGAAATGAAGAATTAAAAACTGTCTTGCAGATACAGTCTTACAGACACATAAAAATTACTGATTTGTTTGTAAGTTACGGGTACAGTGGTGGGACACGTTTGAACTCAGACACTATTTCCGTGAATTAAGTCATATCTCTTTTTTTATACCGTCTGAACTTAGAGCAGTCATTAACAAGGTTAAATTCCAATTAGGTAGCACTAATAACCATTGAGGTAAACTTGCCGATGCCTATGGTGATAACGAACCGGATGTTCCCAGGATTTAAGATGTACCATCCATGATTTCACCTATTTACAAAGTACCACAATATGGTTCATACATGGACAATAACATGTGAAACACAGCTGGTCCAGGCAGATATGCTGAATGTTTGTTCGTATAAAGTGAAAACCATAGGTATCTGAGCTGATGGTCCGAAGTCGTCCAGTTGTAAGATCTGAGCGGCGGAAACGTGCAAAATGCTACGGATTCATATAAGTCAGTAGAAAACAAAAGTCTAAGTGTTAACTGATGAAGTTATCTGAACTCAATAGAAAATATTGTATGTGCTATTAGGTAGGCTACCAAAGCAACTTAAAGACCTAGATCAAAACGGATTCAAACCAGAAATCTGGATTTCGCAGATTATGGGAAAACGCCTGCTACCACATTCATGACAGCCTAACAACCGTGGTAATTGGCCCGGATGACTGCAGAGGATCGACGTGTGGTAAGTAACGTGCACTAAATGAAATAACTGTCTCTTCAAGGACGGTTCACCATTGACACACCGATAACGCACCGGTTAGAGAGGGTCATCACATTCTAGTGAGCGATAAGGAGGTTGCCGATTATGTGTGTTGTCTTCTGTTCAAACAGGTAATCATCTGTGAGACGATAACCAAATCAAATGTTTGTAATCCACAGGTTTCTCCGGGATCGTTGAAATTATTTCTTTGTTGCATATATTTAATCTGAAGTATCCCATCCTGGCTTCCAGCCACTATTATTCCAATTTGGGCCAGACTACTCCGAACGTTTATAGTCGAATAAGCAAATTACATCTAAATTATCAAATGAAAAGAAAAACACAAAGTAGGCTGTGTTAGCCAAACAGGATTAAACACCACTCCAGATCATTCTTTCGCTAATGTGATAAAGCGTGAAGTGTACTATGTAGGAATTCGACACTGTGAGCCAAGAAGGCGACTAAACGACTTTTACACTTCATCCACTATGTGATTCTTCACTCACCTCAAGTCCCAAGTAATCTCTAGTTGTTAACAAACGTGAAGGTACAAACAGGTTCGGCCAACTTCAAACACCACAAGAGATGCTTCGGACAAACGACAAGTTTCATCATCGCATGCCGTGGTGTATGTGATAATATCGGGTCGTGCATCTTGAATATCAATATCTAAACTGAACATTTGAGTTTAGTGCCATGTACCCAGTTGGGTGTAGAAGTACGATACATACCATCCGAAAAGATACAACGTGGATCAAAATCAGGGCTGCGAAGACGAAGGTGGCATATAAGAGTGAAAAATGCTTGTGAATAACAGAGATTTTGAGTAAATATAAATTGGTCACCAATCACAACCGACCCTGGCAGTAACAATCCTAAAGACTTTTCAGACAGCCTCTTGTAAAGAGCAGCAATGTACTAGAGCCTGATTCGTGTTAGACATCGTCAGTATGGCGTTTCCTCGCCATAGTTGTGATTGGAACTCCGGCCCAGACTTACTGAGGTAACCATGTTGATCATTACCCCACTGATCTCACACTAGACACGAGTAAATCAAAATCTAGAAACGCTCAACTATATTCGTCTGCAACTAATGCTCAGATTATTGAGCCACCTCAGGATGGAACCTGGTGACAGTCATGTCAATTCCAACTGATGACCCTATAACATGAACGTCCCATGGAGTTAAAATCATGGAAATCGTTAAATTGTTGGGCGATATTTTCAGGAATAGTGGGCAAAAGTCCAAGAAAAGTATAGGGTACAGCCGACTGAAAGCAGGAAATCCTGTGGAGAAAAACGCATGAAAAGTCAGTTGCGGCAGCTTAGCTTGATTACTGTTGAGTAGCAGGAAATTTTGGTTTTCATATAAATTGAACATATAGATTCAACTTAGTTTGACTTCATCATAATTTCACTGAGCAGCGGTCAATGTTCGTTCTTTTTTTGAGAACGCTAGTCAGAGTTTAGCTGGTGTCTGAATCTATGTTAGAATCACCAGTATGGCTTTGATGACAAAAAATACGTTGTTTCTACTACCGTTTCTAAGGTGTGGCGGATATGTGTGCAGAACAGGCGAACATTGTTTGAATATTTTGGTATTGATGCCTATTTTTGCTTCTGCTGTAAATTTTCACAAAACCTCCCATTAATTCGTTGTCATCGACCCTTGCTCACTTGCAGTAGCACGAATCTGAACTTCGAATGGCTCCGTACGGATTTGAAACCTCAGGATACTTCGGGGCAAAAATCGGAGACAGATAACTATTTGAGAACGGAACATACAGCTACACCATTCGAGAATGTACTGGATTGCAGCCCGACCGAGCTGTTCGTTATCAGACCTAGGACAGGACAATTGGATTGTGAGAGTTCGACCAGTTTCGAACTCATATGTGCACCAGATAAAGTAAGCAGCATGAGTGAACTTGTGTTCTATCATTTTCGAAAACTGCATCCAAACTGATCTCCAGCATTTTGGAATAAATGAATCTTTCTGGGACATTTATCTTCCGAACAAAAACAGTACTTTTTTGAAAGTCGACCGAGTGCCGTTCGCTTCCCATGAATGCTTGCGTGGTGTAGACGTCCTTTCCGTGTGCTCACGTGACACGTTCCTTCAGACACAACAACAATTCGTTCTCAAAGTTTAATGACGGAGATGTCTGTAATTTATCTTGTACCAGACTCTCCCCAAATGAGAAGCAGGCTTCGGAAGCGCTCCATCGACGGGAGTAGTTCTGCTCGCGAAAGGTGAAATCTTAGTCCAGTGAAAACCGACTTATATGTGTGCGATAAAATAACTGGAACATTCATCAAAACGAACATGCATCACCGGGATCTCGTGGAGATGACCCTAACTAGTTAAAGGGATCATATATCCTCTATAGAATAGCACGCTACTGAGTGATCCTCGATGCTGTAACGAGGTCGTAGAAAGCACATAATAACAATAAATCACAGGTTGTGGTTAACGTCAGTAACACCCACAAGCGGTTGCAACTAAAATATGGAAAGCAGTAGACAATGCAACCGATGTTACACTATCCAGCGCATGTTCGTACACACACTGTTGGGGTGTCTAAACCCATAGGGAATCTAAGTAATATCCTAATGATCATGTGATAAGCATTGGTGCGGCAGGTGTAGATTAGGTATTAGCTTGCCTGTGAGATGTTTGAAGGTCGCACAAGAACGGCATATAATGAATTAACAAGTCGCTATGGCACCAGTGCCTGATAAAGTTGGGTTCGATCCGATATGACCGTTATGCTGCACATTTTTTTAATGGCCTGAAACTGTTTTAATGCCTGGAAGGTTTTCATTTGAACGGTTCTCGGAGAATTGTTTCTAGTGCAGAAATGTTGAAAAATGTGAGATGTTGCTCGGATAGAAGTGTTGTTTGTTGGAGAAGAACTGGATTCTCATGGTGTAGTCACGAGCAATGATTGATAAGCACGTGCTTTTGAGACCTGTTAGACCATACAACGAGAACGAGGAGTTGACATTTGATAGTCTACTCGAAGCTGAGTAAAGCTCTTACTCCCAGGTGGCTGCACGTCTACGTATACGCCGAATAAACAACCACTTATCCTAAGTGAATGAGCCAATTTTTTTTTATCGTTGTTTCGGCTTGCTGCACAATATCTTGTTAAGTACCTCCACTACTCATTAGAAACATTGTTTACTCAACAGTTATCCCTTCACCAGATTCGACACAATTCTACCAAGTTTATCGAGTCGATTGTCAAAATCCAGCATTTGGTAGTCAACCAGAATGCAAAAGGTGGACAAGTAAAACACATACGCATTTGGACGAAAGAGAGAGCATGTAGTGACCCAGGGTTGAACGACAGTATGTTCACATGAGCATCCCCGTAATGCACGATGACCGATATTCACGCTATGACTGAGCTGCTTTCTGGCCAACTGGAAGAATTGAATCGATCTTTTTGGATGAAATTATCAATTGTGTGATCTACACGAATGTACAAAAAATTACTTTGGCAGGATGAACGAGAACAATAATATTGTACAGTCAAAGTGACTAGAATGATCTAGAGTTAAAGTACTATATAGAAGTTTAAAACGTTGCCGTTTTAACAGCAAATTCACACTGAATACAGTATTCCGGATCTGGTACACAATTGAGCGATAGGATAGCATGTACAGAAGGTTCGTGGTTAGTAGAATGGTATCACGTTGACGTTCGGTACTATGAAAGGAGCACACTTGCATAACAGTGTGGCAATTAAGTAGGTTACACTATGGCGCACCTTTTCAGCAGTGAATTATAGACATTTTATTTCCGTCTTCTTCTACCATGACTGCTTTGCCTCTGTAGACCAAATCGCAAATGGCTTGAGATTCACTTCGGCAAAATAACACGCCAGAGCTTTAAAGCTAAAGTCTTCGTGGACTCGAAGATGTCTGACTATCCTGTCTAACTAACGTGGTTAGAATTTGGAAGTGCAAAACAGGTTCCACAATCATCTCATATACATGCATGAATGAACAGTTTTAGTTTTAAAATACACGTCCCTGCTGTTCAGGGCTCAAGTTCAATGACTGGGCCTTTTATTTAGCTCTTGCTGCTATCGAATAGTCCTTGTCGCTAATCGACTGGCCCCACAATCCGATCGGTTTATGCTTGTTGGAATTTGGACTGTGTACTGTACTGACCATGCTGTAACAGGATGAATATGCGCTCATCTGTTTTTCTGACCAGAACTTCTACTATAAAACAGGCTGAGTGCCCAGCCAGTTTCAGTCACAAGTACTCATCACTAGTTTATTTTCATTATTTACCACTGCATAGATGAGGTCTTAACGGTTGCAAGTAATCGTTGGTGTAAACTTAACCAAAGTACTAGAGAAAATTTATCAACCGAGTCAAATCATGAAAGCAAAAGGATTCATATTTTCGACAAACGTTATATCATGTGTCTTTCAGTAGCTCATAAACATCATCACATTCAGTACGTGAGGGAACGTATTCGATGCTCAGCTGCCATGCAATCCTGATACATTGGTAATGGTTCAGAATAAGTAGATGGGATTATATATATATATATATATATATATATATATATATATAATTTCATGTAACCACTGTCATCTGAGTCAGATAGTCGACATCAGAGGGTTAATAACTTGAAAACAGTGTGACAAGTTGTAAGTCTTAGTGAAAAACTGTTCTGCAGTTTCCAAAAATGCCTCGGTAAACTTATTACGTTTAATATAGTGATAACTCTCTAAAATGAAAACACAACTCTAGGGACCAAATCATACTAGACAATATCCTTCATAACATCTCTACATATCAGCTAGGTAAGTCACAAGTGATCGCGATCTACAATGTTTAAGTCATTGATAACTTCATTCCGAAGGTGGCACCTTATCTGTTCAATTCAAGTTTTAAATTAATTGGAATAAACATCAGTAAGGGCTACTTGTGATCATGTTATGGCTACTGTCACATTACACGATAACTTGTGAGATTAGTTAAATCCGAATTTGTAAAAGTCTGAACTAGGAGTCCACGTTCTGAGCAGCGGGTTGTCCAGATTCTTTATGACCCAAGAATAAGCAGACAGCTCTCAGGGGTAAACCCAGTAGTCACAGAACGGAATCGTTGAAACTAACTGTGACAGCACACTAACAACTACCATTGACACTAGATATGCTAGACAGTTGTAAAGAAATTTGTCAAACTTCATTTCATTTACTCACGCAATATTTGGCCTGTTAATAGTTGTTTGTAAGTAAAGTTTTTATTCCCTTTAATACTTCAACATACGATAGGTTGGTGAATTTTCCGGAACATACCGTTTGATCTTGAAAGAAGCTCCAGTATCAATTCCAAATTCGACTGATCGTACCAAAGCAGATTTGGTGCCTTTGGAGTTGGAACTACGAGCCACAGTCGTCACTCTTCCGATCACACTGGAACCGTCAGTTCTCAATATCCCTGGAAAACAACCGCTCGGGGTTCCCATTCACAGGTTTATCAAGGTAACAAGAACAGAGTCACACTTATGTATTTTTCACGTGAACCTACAAGTTGTATATATTCTGACTTCTATTTCTCTGATAATTGTCATTTGTGTTGCTTAGTTGGATCAAGGTTTTGTTTCACAACAAACAGATATGAACCGAGTTGGTTCCCGTATACTCAGTTGTATCTCGGTACTTGTCACATTCATTAGGTTACGAACACGTTTTGAAGGATGATTTTTGATCCCCACCTTTCGATTTCCGAGAGTCAACTTTGAGGGGAAGGTTGTTTATTGTCGAGTGGCTTCATAAACGAAACCTTTTGGCAGAAACCCAGTCTAACCTTATTTCTCTGCTCGACATGTTGCAGATTGTTTGTGTACCACTTGGAAACTAACATCTAGTAAAGATATATTTCCACCTCTGTGTGTAATAGATGAGTGCGCATGATTTCATTAAAAGGACCATTCATGAAACACTCAGGACTAGTTTGCTTGATTTGACTGTTATTGTTCTACCGATGTCATAGCGTTGTACGAAAATGGTAGGGTGGCTTATGGCTATCAGTTCGAATGGATTTGATAGGCACATTTCTGCTACCTCAGATAGCTGTACTTTAACAAATGTGCACTGCTTAACCGCTCGTCTAGGTGCTGTTATCAGCGTTTCGGTAAGTATAGATCGTGACCTTCGACGAAATCCGGTATTTCACCTGTCCGGTATTTGGCACTCGACCCGACATGTGTCCTTTATTTGCTCATTCAACTCAGGCCAGTTTCATAGAACTTAGTAAGCTGACCGAAAAAAGCTTGTCGCATATGTGTGAGCTGGGCCATTCTGTCTAGTAGCTGTCTGATGACGTGCATCCAGCGTTATGATTATGAAATCAATTAACGATTTACTGATAATTTTTTATATTGAATCAAACGGTGTCTGCTTCTACTGTCAGATTATTTGGAGGTGTCGCTCGTCAGCACAATGAACAACATTTGTAAACCACAGACATGTTGTTAAAATTGTCGCCATAAACTACAAGTCCATTCATGTGACTTCAATTAATCGATCTCCTAATCGCAATCTAGACAGAACCTTCTACATACCTGCGTTACAGAAGAATCGCAATCAGCTAGCGGACCTCATCGGAGACAGGACGTTAGACGGCATTTCAAGTCTTGTCCTGAAGATCGATTATGTGCGATTGATGAGCGGGCAATTGGGAATATTGTTACACCAAGTGAAACAAAACTAAATGTATTTGAAACCGATCGGATTTTAGACTTCAACTAAATGAACTTGAACGTAGGAACAGTGGAGAAAACGAATTCGAGGAGTAAATTGTGCTGCTCGTAATTTCCTGGGTGACTCATTTCTAAGTATGAAACCCCCAAAAAGACGACTTAATATGAGTGAAACAGGCATGCATGCTAAAATTAGACGTTTAACACGGTTAACTGTTTGGTAGTAGAGGCAGTTACTTTCAGAGCAATTCGGTAGAAACATTGCTGTTGCCTTCGAGGTGATTTTCGAAAGACCAGAAATACAATCTTTTTTATCTGACACAATTCCAGAGTTACAGATCTCACTGATACTCGGTTGTAAAGTTGCAGTATTTAATGAAGAATAAGAACGTACCCTGAACAATCCTGAAGCACTAAGGTGACACCGGTATGAACTAGGAAAGAGTGACATTCTGCACATTCGCTACAGCCGTGCATCCCAACAGAAATTACTGTCAGCTGAGGAGTAAGCTTAGCCGATATGCACAGTGTATGACTTAGCCATCGCACACTATGCAGCGGGGATAATTGATCGGGCATCTTGTGGTATTGTCTCTCGGTGAAAGCACCCAGTGAATGTCCGTCATTGTTTGTCTGACAATGCATTAATAGCTGTGGGTCCCAGTGAACTGGACAAGCCGGATGACAGTTAGATTCCAAATCTAAAGTAAGCATATTTATTACATCAGATGTACTAACAGGAAACGTTTTTCAGCCGGTTGATATACAACCTTTCAAAATTTTGTCTCATTTCAGATCATCCTCGCTCCAACACATACACAAAACTGATGATATAATTCGATAAACGGTTAAGTTGATGACTGTCCTAAGAGGACAACAGTGTTATCAGAACTCACTTGCATATAAGCTGCAGCACTGTATGAAAATTCTTCAGATAAATACAGAAAGAATTCTTCACTAGTTTGTCCGAACGAAGAATTTCCATAATGAGCCTGTAACTTGATTACATCTGTATTTTCATCTTTCATCAATAACTTTCTAAATGTAGACATTCCTGTTCCAATTTGAATATTCTAGCGTGCATTAAATACTAGTGTATTAACTAAAGGGACGAATTCTTTTGTAGGTCTCTTCGACTAGACGAGAAGTTAATTGCTATCGCCCTAGTTGCCTTTGACTGGGTCGTTTGGTTACAATATCATTTGCATGCATCAAGTTAATATAGGATTTGAAACCTTAACGTAGTACCCCAACACTGTCATAAACCATCTTAAGACGTTCAACCAGTGAGTAAAGCGAGATAGAATAGTCAGGTCTGAGTTTATTAAATTATCTATTGTCTCTCCTAAGAACGAATGCGATAACAGCCGGTTGTCACTTCGGGGATTCAATTGTTACGCCAAAATTGCGCACACGGAATCCATTGTTTCATGAACTGAACGCAACGCAAAATCGCTTGATCGCGTTGGTCTTTAGCGCCTCACAGTATTTTTGTACTCATGAACTCCACGCCCTCCAACCCAACTAGCCTGAGGTTAATATAGGTTTGCGTCTGGATATTCAAATGAAAAAAACGACGGAGAAACATGATTACTTGACAGGGGTGATAATTTCAGCTGAACATGCGGATGAATCTTCTGCATTTCCAAACTAGCTGTAATCAACAGCTTTAATGAAAAAGATAGTCAACTCATATTTAAGAGCCTTATAGCGTTAGTAGTATCCAGACTGTCATCTACGGGACGTGAAGCGATGTACGCTTATTTTGATGCATTCTTATTCTCTCTCTATCCCTCTCTTTGTTTTGTTATTTGGTACAAGTGTGTGTATATTAAACAAAGGGACCAAGTATGATACCCTGACCAGTTCAAATTTCTTTCCTACACCTTGAGCGTTTAGACAGACCATTGACAGTATGGCATGCTAATACGTCCAGAAATCTCAGATTAAATTGTATGTTAAGCTAAATCTAACTGAATCTGACTATACTGTTCGTTTGGCTTGCCTTGTGGGATGCCATTAAAATATTTCCTCTCGACTACATTAATCAATGATGATTTGCAGTAGGAAATTTCATGGGTTCGCCACAAATTTGTCTGCAAACGGTAATTCAAACAAGTCACCCATTCCTATACTGCACTTTCGTCGATTTATTTAACAGGTGAAGATACACTTTAAGTCACACAAAACAGAAGGCTGGCATGAATACTTGCTGACAAGCAAGGTAAAAATAGGATCGTTGCAGTATCTGAGCTATTTATCACGTTGTCAACTTCTGCCAGATTAGTGCTGCCAATATTGTTGTCTGTCTGAACGACTTGACTTTTTCATGGAGATCTATCTTCCATCTATTTCAATGACTCATTAATGAGTAGACCGGTCCGGGGCTGAGGACCGAGATTCTCTTAGTCGGATGAATTCAAATCCGTCATCATCGACTTTTCAGAAAGCCAGTTATGCAACAAATGGGTGCAACACCTCATCGAATAAAAATGTTGTAGGTTACTAATGAGTAGTGGAGGATTTAGTGAATTTCAGGTTCGACGTCACACATGTGATCGCAACCTCTGCATTCAGTTAGACATTCCAACCAGCGTCTTTCAAAAAGAAGCACTATACTAGGGTTTCACTCTCATTAGAGCTTGTCCGTAGTGTATATCCTTGCCACGGCCAGGATTGGAATTCCGATCCAACTTTAGTGAGGCGACCGTGTTGACGACTGTGTCGTTGACCCCACATTAGGCACGACCGAAAGTTCATCCACTTCCGCTTAGGAGCAGTGACCAAGTCATCCGATTGTTTCGAGATGAGATACAGTAACTGTTCTGTTAACTCCAATTGATAACCCAGTGATTAGGACTTCCGAGACAGGTCGAAATCTGCGAACTCATTAAGTTTGCTAGGCTGGCTAGAAAGTCTGTCTGAACGTGAAGGCTGCGTTCAAGTTTAAAAGATGCTCAACTTGAAAAATATTTTACTAAAATTTGCGAGAGTCGAGGTGCTTAGAGTATTAACTTTAGGGATCAAATTGGCTACACAAATGAGTTTACTGACATCTCAAATTACTTCCTTGGAAAATGCATTAGCTCATTTTGCTCATTCCAGTCAACCGTCACTCTGATCATCATCATCATCATCATCATCATAACAGCCATGAGTCTGACCGAAAGGTATTGTGGCTCTGGCCGCCGCTCACCTCAACAGTGACGTGGAATATCCTAGAAGAAAACGTTACTAAGAAAGCTGAAAATTATTAAAAGAAGACTAAGTGGAAGAACTAGAAATGGTATGGATACAGGTAAGCCATTGACTGCGACACTCCGCCATCTCGGATAGCGTCTCTAACCAACGGTTTGAGTGATCATGAGGACCCCATCCAGGTAGGCGACACCCATCCACTTTGCTCAGTGGAGTAGTGAGGGTCTTCATATTTCATGACCACGTTTTCGCTTGACCACCACGCGGTTTTACCCAACTGGTGGTCTCAGTATATAATGTCCGGTACTGTAAACGATCAAATGACATAGGGAGTACGTGACCTAACCATTGCAAGCTGTGCACCGTGAGTAGTTGACCAATAGATCGCGTACCCCGATCGTTCCGGAATACGCGCATACATCCTAGCTCATCAAAAAAAGGAACTAGTGATGGTGAACGGTAGACGCTTCTACATCAAAGGCGACACGTTACCCATAGAACAAATTACTGATTGTTGACACGTTGCTCTAAAACTACGGATGCTCAATCGGTTCTAAATTTATTCCAACTTATGTGAATTTAAGGTGAGCTCAAGCAACACTAGTTTGAAGATCCAAAAACAATTTCTCCATAACTCGTCGGATTCGCATCCTCGCATTTATGTCCTTTTTAGCACTGGTAATCACTACTAAACAAGTGTATTCAAACTGTTGCTGGAGGTGAAATATGTAAGCATCCAGTGGGTACACTGTACTTTATAAGCTTTCCTGGATGTCTTTTATGACATGACGAACGCAGGTCGGAGAACATGCAGGCAGTTAGGTATTCACTAGTATTTACTCCATTTGATTACGCAATACTGTTAGTGTACCGCACACAGTCAGTTTTGTTATAGTTCATCACTTCAACTATCTCCCTTCAAATTCAAGCTAATCAACAACTCCCTAGACTGCCCAATCACCTTCTGCTGGCAGCCTAACATCTTTACACGCCGATCACCTAGTCAAGATTCAACCTGTCAACCGGATGAAGCAGCGATTTCTACTGATCATTCTTCTAAAGGCTCCTCACAACTGTCTGCAAACTTAAGCCGTTCTATCAACGAAAGGAATGATAGTGATGACTCGGATGGTCAGTTCGATACTCTCATTGTGTTCGAACCAAATATGGGCGTGGTGGCGCCAGGACGAACTGTTTCAATTGATGTTAACGTGTGTTCATCTCAGACCGGGCTATGCCATCATATCATACCTTGCCACATCGACAGTTTACCTGGGTCACCTCTATGGCTGCGAGTGGAAGTCGATTTTCGTGTGAGTTATATTGGAATATTGAGTTGTCCAAAATTCACCTAAAACCACAACATGGGTAGCTGTGTACACCTCAAGCTGACTGATATAGCAAAATCTACTTAAACACATGCAGCAAAGAACAAAGCATAAAAGATATGAATAAAACTACTGATAAGTAATAGACGATACGGTTGATATTACTTGAAAAATGTTAACTTTTTATTCTAGTTTCCGCGATCAAGTTAGTTTTCCAGGAAAACTTGGTTAAGAACCCCGTTTGAATGCAAAAGCCATCATCAAATGTGCGTGATGTTTAATGTGTACTTAACAATAGCTCAAAGGAAGAGAACTAAAATAGCAACCCAAACCTCGTCTGAATGGTGGTAAAAATTTTTATTCAATTTCTGTATGCTTACTTTTTTCACAGCCACCATTATTGATGATAAACGAACCGGACTGCAACTTTGGACTTATACGCTTTGGTTCCGAAGCCCATCGAACTCTTGTTGTGATCAATTCAGCTTCATGTGCTCAAAAATGGAGCATTGGACCAGACTTTTCTGACGGACGGACCGTGAGTATTATTGATTAGGACTCGAATGATATCGACTGCTAAGGCTTCAGCATACTATTGGCACACATACAGATCTACGTTGATTGTCTATGGAAATTGATGGATGATGTATGGAGTCGCTGACCATGGTCCGACTTACAGGTGAACAAGTGTGTGGGTTTGACATACTTGTGAGAGAAACAACGCAGTAAACTATTGACCGGTTACTAAAACATGTAACTGCAAAACAAAATCAGCAGATAGATTTTTTTTATCAATATTGGTGATAAACAAGTCAGAGTCCAGCTAACCATCACAGATGTCATCGTCGGTAACACACCGCTGATGCTGATTTCTCACTTCAATCCACTCATTAGAAATTCAAATCTCCGTTTGATATAAACATGTAAACTCATACGAAGAACCCCATGTACACACGTGAGTAACAGACATCTTGCAAAAAGACACCCTGGCCGCAAATGGCAATGAGACATAACCTTAGTGGTTATGATGATCAGTTTCCGGAAATTTCAGCTAACTGTCACTTTATGAAACTCAAGTTATCATTCTGCCCTGATCGGGTTTTGCCCACATGCATCCATTGATACAATCCATGTAAAGACCAAATAAATTGGTGTTGACTTCATATCAAACAATGTGAAAACAAACGATCAACTATACTGATTGTTTTAAAATCAATTCCTAGCGTTACAAAATGGCAACGTGGGTCAAACAGTCTAATTTTTTCTAACAGTGCGTGTTTAATTGCTTTCGCATAATCAGTGACCTCACAGACAGTACAAGTGTGTACATTATTGACAGGGAATAGTGAGGCTTACACTTTTGGTTGATGTAATCACTATTCCAAACCTTTCGCAAGTACTGTGAGCTATGTCTTCTAGTTAGAGGTCACAAAAATAGTACGCGAAAAAAGTGTAAGATCATACGTTTCCTGCGTTATTTTGATCACTTCCAACCTGCATAGTATATTTATCGAAGTAACGCGTAAAACCGCGAAGCACAGTTTTTAATCTCGAGAGGAAGTGAGACAACAATAGAAAAATTTAAAAAAAAAACAGTTATGTGATAATAATCAGTAGGGTGTATCCATGTCCTGACCGGAATTTGTACTTCGACCCTTGTGCTTGTGATATTAGCATGTTAACCATTACGCCAGTAACCTCATAATAGGCATCACCCGAAATATCACATTCAAACTTTAAAACATAATCTTGTGTGAATAACCTTGTTTGTTCGATCCTTTCGAAAAGGAAAGGAATAAAATCGCTCTGTTCAATCCTATTGGTAACCCTGTGATCAGATCTTCTCCGTTTGGCAGAAATTACTCTCTTTATTCAGTCAACTGAGCGCTATTCGCACAAAGTGGTGGTTTATTGGGTTTGATTGATCGGTCATGCCTGGGGCGAAGTTACTAGCTTTATGGTTAACACACTAGTCTCGAGAACACAAGGGTCGGAGTGCAAACGCTGTTCCGGACAAAGATATGCACTGGTGATGGGCTCTAATAACAGCGAAACTCGAGTTTAGCGCGTTCTTTCAAAATGACTGGTCGAATGATTTTTTATTTGAATGGACAGACTGCGATCAAATGAGCTTGGTGTTCAATACGAAATAGCTTAAATCTCGGAACTTTACTCTCAAATAATTAAAAAGCTAGTCGGTGCCACCGGAAGTCGACCAGTTCAGCAAAACTATGTTATCATTCACACTAACTTGGTAGGTGACATTCACAATGATCTTTGATGAGTAGGTTTTTCACCGCAAAGTAAATTAGTAGGAATGATTGATTGTCCCTTGTCCAAGGTCAGTGATTGTACTTTCACTCTTCTATCTTCTGCTACGCTACGGGCAATGCAGCTTCCTAAGATGGAGATGATATAACTTATCCATGAAAATGTCAGAAAGAATAGGATAGGTTGCTACACGTCCAAACTGATCCACGACAGTCGTTAACATGTTCTTTGTAAATCCCATTTCATATACGGGATTAAATACTCCTCAAGTGCACAAAGCAAGTGAAAATGGCATGGAACTCACCACGGTAAATAGTAAAGCATACTGTAAACCTTACTGTTACAATCAACTTTTTTCGAAACCATATTTGCCAACGTAAACCATCCGTTAATTTGCATTTGTGTGACCAAGAAATATTTGTCAAATGACTGAGACATCCCACACTATTCCATTTCTGGGCTTGTCGTTAGAAGGATATCTAGCATTCGGTTAGGTGACGTATGCTATTGAATACATGGGCTTTTATTCAGATATCATATTTTCCGTTGATTTACTTAAAAAAGTGGATAACAGTTAGATGACGGTGTTCGATCGTAAGCTGACATTGAAGACGAGATGTAAACAAAAAGTACCTGTATATTGTATCACACTACTCATTTTTCTATAATCAAAGTTTAATTTTTTCAACAACTTGCGCAAGTGGTATAAACGAATTGTGCTTACATAATTAAACTGAACTATAGAAGAACAATAGGTCACCTAAGGATAACAGCATTCTAACGGTTCAATAATCCTTGGGACATTTCTATTCCATGGACTGTTAATATCCCCAACGTGAAAAGAAAGTCTGTTGAGCTTTTAAAACGGGACCAAAAATATACAATTCATTCACCTTTGAGAATTTTGTTTCATAAAGCTGTTTCTCGAAGTGATCTTATACTTATATCGCATCCATTTATGGGCCATACGTTTAAAGTTGATTCACCTTTACTTACAACGGTTTTACACAAATGCTGTTTCAAATGAGTTTTACAAATAAATACTAAACAAAATAAGCGAATTGCTCAAGCATATGTGAAATATACTTGGCGGTAGGAAACTACAGAAGTCTACTTGAAGTGGTCTCATTACTACAAGAGTTTTCAGCTGTACATACGACTGATCTGGTGGTCTTTATCTGAACAGAAGATATAGTCCTTGAAAAGCCGATGATTTCCATATGTAACTGATGAAGATCCTTATAGGTCAATTACAGAAAACTGTAACTTTCTTTTCCCGTAAAAAATTTGAATAAAGAAGACAGTAGGGTGATATTGCACGATTTATGTCCGGACAAATTTCGCTGCATCTTTACGAGTGCATACTACAGACCATTTGTATATCAGTGAGAAAACGAACAAGATACCAGAGAAAGTCAATTGTCAGAGTGCACAATCATTGTCACTACCAAGGTAGTGACAACCCTACAAACAGTCGTTTCTGAACACACAACACGGGTTTGAACTTTCGGATTGCAACA
>LUCH01001041.1:55935-98437 GCA_013368495.1 Paragonimus heterotremus
CCGTGTTGTGTGTTCAGAAACGACTGTTTGTAGGGTTGTCACTACCTTGGTAGTGACAATGATTGTGCACTCTAACAATTGACTTTCTCTGGTATCTTGTTCGTTTTCTCACTGATATATAAATGGTCTGTAGTATGCACTCGTAAAGATACAGAAAACTGTTTTCAGTACTCATTTTTACTCTGTTTGATTATTTTTATCTTTTCCTCATTCTAACTGTAGGCCCACAACGAGCTTACCATTCAACCGGCAACAGGTGTCATAGAGCCATTCAATTCAATCACCTTGTCACTTACTCTAAAACCCCGGTCTATCGGAAGCTACCGAGGACGTTTGCAACTGGAAAGTGAACAATGTCCTGAAATTTTGTAAGCGAGCTGGAACATTATTTTAACTGAAAAAGTTTTAAAACCCATGTTTGATTGAGTAAATGCCAAAAATCGAACTGAGAAAACCAGATTCTTAGTCTCATTCCCCAGTTACGGGAAGGACTATACACAAGATTCTGAGACATGAGCCGCTCCATAATGTAGAAATTAGGGAATTCTGAAGATCTATAACGTGATTAACTGCAAGTTTAGGTAATAGTGGCGTATTCACGCAGACTGGGTGACTAGGTAGATGCGTATCTCTTGAAGTCTGTTGCCTATTATTTAAAAGTTACTTGTAGATCGTTATCATTTGGAGTGATTCGTTACATAGGGCAAGTTCAGTTGAGGTGGTAGGCGGAATGTTTGACATTGTTAACTGACCATCAATCGGACAGGCTACAAACGAGGTGCTAAAGGAACTAGTTCCGCGTTTAATCCTTTCGTAAGACTAAATGATGTCATTAGTGGCTTTAGAGCTGTAGGGGGACGAGTAACGAAAACATGTATTGAGTGAAAGTTCTGATGAACTTGTGCTAGTCATGTGGTCAATCGCGTTCAAATGGGTTGCAATCATACTACACATTGCTTGAACCGAGTGACATTCGAAACAGAACTGAGTTCGTTGGCCATTCTTCTGTCTACCGACATCTACCCTGTTAGTCTGACTGAGTTTCCGGCTAAGAGTTCACAGCTGTCTTATTTTAATGCTAAGTAGTAGGGAGTTTTCGTTGGTGTATGTGGGACCCCACTTACAAGTGATTGTAGGTTTCGCAATCCCACAGACTTTTCAGTCAGTTCCTTAAGTAAGAACTCCTACAGTCAAATTCCGCTGTATCTGCAGCTCGTCAAGAGTGTGTACAGACATTAATTACCAATCACCGTCGAGCTGCACCTGCATAGTTTTTTCTATTACCCACCGATATGGATGATCAAAATTCAGCACACCATTCAAATTTGTTGGTTACAACTACACCGATTCGGAACGATTGTTTATTACACATAGCTGGACGCATTTCCAAATCCACAGTTCATAATTGGTGGCATTTCCGCATGACCTTTGCGTACTTAACGGTTAGACACTGAATGCTTTTATTCGATGTTAAAAGGAGCTCTGTCCAATCCGATCTATTAAATATTAGCAAACTATAAACTCAACTTTGTTGCGTTTTGTCTTAGGATGCTTTGAGATGTTAACTGTGGGGATATTTAAGAAACTCCCACTAATCAACGGATTGTTCTGCATATGCCAATAAGTCTGTTTAACCATCAGAAAGTCACTATTGTTGACCAGACCGCGTGGGAAGTGAGAACCTCGACAGCAAACGACCACTTCGAATTTTAGGAAGTAATTCGCGTCCTCACCGACAATCACCAGCTCCAATAGCATTTACGCCACAGATATGTTATTCATCAGTTTTCAAGTATGGCGGCGTTCCATTTGACACTGTTGCACTTAGTCTTGAGCCATGCCTTTCTACATCGTATTGGAAAACGAGGGCGTACCGGTGAATCACAGTCACTATCCACATTGACAGGTTTTCTAAATTCAGACGACTGGTTCAGTAAACGGGGACAAAAACACTTTGAAAGCAACAACCATTGCAAACACCATTGCTGGTTTATTACCCCGTGTGCGATTTTGTGTAAGTGTGTCTGGTACCTAGACGCAAGCGAATTCGTGACAGCTTGATGTGATGACCCAGTTCGAACAAAGCAATTCAAAATGTGGGATGCAGTTTTCAAAAACCGCCTTCGCTGCCCTGACGTTTCTCGAGAGTCGTGAAGCTTGTCTATCGTACCCACGAGAAGGATTTGGATAGAAAATTATTTAGGCACGTGTGATGGGGATGTGAGCAGAATTGCCACTTTCTCCCTTTCTCGTCTCTGTGTACCAGCCCAAAAGAAGTTGGATGAAAACGTGAATATCCACTCGGTGATCAGTCATTACACTTCTCGAACAGGTTGCTACCGATGTCCAACACACTCCATATGTCAGTTCCTTATTTAACGCACCGTAACTTTTGTACCCATACCAATAGAGATTGGTAAATATCATCCGGGTTGCTAGACCACGATGAGGTCACGATTCATTCGGACGATCGTTAATCATTATAGATAGGGTGATCAGCTGTCACCTTTCTGGCTGAGAGTTTCGTGCTCATTTAAATTGACCAGTCGTAAACACCATGAGAAGTGACGTGTGATCTGTAGTCGGTGTCACCAACATTGAAGGCTACACAGACTCGGTTCAGAATGACCTATTCTGTCACACTTTTAACAAAAATGTATTTGAAAGACTAACCTGAATAAATATGTAGATACAGTTACAACAAACAGTATGAACAATGAACACAAACTGATGTTATAGGATGTTATAGGAATCTCCGTGTGTACTTTCTGCAGACACTTTGAACATACACGAATTCTGAACCAGAACAAACAAAGTCGCTGTGGTCATAGTTCATTTTCTACCAGGGTGTAACGAACGTCACAAACCGTTTATTCTGTGTACATGCACAAGTTGGTGATATCAGGTTGCAATCTTCTCTACGTACTACGACTTTTAGTAATGACACAATTATGAGGGAGAAGTTGTTCGCCCGACCGGTTGTGCGTATAGAGGTTCAATCAAACTGCTGTCCAGATTAATCCGGTGCCACCCGTTCCCAAGTAAACAGTGGTTCAACAACCAACGTTCAGAAAGGATGATGTATGCCAACTGATTGAACAACTGATGTGATCAGCAAACTTAGTTTATAAATACGAAAATCGATGCGCAGCATCCGTTGTCAGCAAAACCGAGAGGTAGCTTGGACACAGAGTGATGGAGCAGCAACGAAAATGGAAGATCATCGGTAAAGGTACGAAGAGGCAACTGCAACCTGTCACCATAACTCTTGTAATGCGTACAAAAAGTATGTTTGTGTCGTTCACGCTATTTTGATGTCATAGGAACTGTGACTATTGTGTTTTTATCTTGTTACCGTTCTGAATTTTGCATGTTCGAACCGCCTGGATTAAGCAACTGTTGAGCTGCTGCTCAATTTGCTCGAGTACACATCGTAGGGTGTCATTCTTGTGTGTTCTTTGTTCAAGCCTGATCTTGTGTCATCTCCCACAACCCAAATAAACAAAGATTATATGAATCATACACCTCCATCCCTGTAGATGAACACGCTTGAAAGTCTGAAGTTCGATCACATATTAATCTTGACATTTTGGTTATATGCGTTCCAACTTCTGACGATATGACAATTGAGTGCTCAACCAAATCTAAACTGAACATCAGCACCATCGACCGAGATTGCTAATCCTGTCCGTTTCCAGTCGTTACAATTCATTGGGGACAAGCTATTATATGAACGTTCCATACAGCTTCGCAACTGCTTGTTTACGAGCAAACCAATTGTTAGCGCTAACAGTTAACTTTGTCACCTAGCAGGATTCTTTTAACATGTAGAGGATAAATACATACCGCCATCCATCAGTAACAGAGGAAACTGTTTCACACCACCGAACTTCAAACTGTACCGCAACTCATCTAGAAGGCCTATCATCCGTCGCGGATAAGGAAAAATTAGAACCATACAAAAATGTAGCAAAAATGTTTCCGTGACCAGTTACTTGGTTCTGACCCAATTCGGGTTAGGATTCGAATGAGCGTTTTCCATTTGTGTTTTGCGCAGGAATATCAAAACACTAGCAGAAGTGCAGACACCTCTCATGGATATCAGTCCACCACATGCTCATTTAAAGTCGATTTTTCGGGGCGTCAAAACTTGCACGAATGTCGAATTGGTCAATCTGACCCTATTGAAGGCCGATTTCGAATGGCTACCGGTAAGTATGTTCTTAAACTAAACCATTTTAAAACCACTAACCTACCTTGTTTAAAAATTGAGGAAATATCTGATAAGTACATGCGAAATTAGCCTTTTGAATCGCTTTAAAGTCTGTCGGGCTTCGCTTCGTGTGGTATCCATTATTTTCGCACTATTTCTGAAAACCATTCGGTTTGTTTTATTTTTGGAACGGTTTGTAAGTGGGACAGTCATAATGAGCGTTTAAAACTATGAATCATACTTGTGAACGAACTGGCTTGAACTGTCCTTGACATTAACAGCAGTCGATGAAACAGCAGTGTGCTAACGACGCACAGAAATATGGAGAGAAAGACTAGGTGGTATCACCGGTGATTTACGAAGAATGGTCAACGACCTTGTATTTACAAGCTCGCAAATGACTACAACACACTGCCTTATCTGAAAACGTCTCCAGCGAACAATGTGGATGGTGACGAGGATTCAAATCAGGCAGACCTAACAGCTTTGTTCAGTGGAGCGATCAAAGCTTCCACACCCTGTGGCTGTGTCACCACCTAGATCGCTTAAAGTTTCTTTCAACCATCAGTAATTACACTGAATAATACAAGATGCGACAGACCTGATGACATACGGAATACGTAACCCAGCCAAAAGAAAACTATACATTTTTATTAGGTCAGGAACCGGATAAAAACCTACAAAATCCCAAATATGCATCGGCAAAATGTTGCCAAGCTGACATATTCAGCTTAGCTGATAGAGACCAACTGGCGGAGGCAGCCATAATCAAATATGAACGTCTCCACTCGAGTGAACCTGACTGTTGATTCACACTACAAAAATTAGTGCCCATACTAACTGTAAACCTTTCTTCTAATCAACAGTCTTGTCTTCACGACAACATAGTTGACGATGATTGTTGAATGCACTTCCTGTCTTCGCCATCCGAACGGCATTTTGTCAGTGGCTTAACGAGATGAAAAAATAACAAAACTTTTATGGTTGTAGTGAGTGACAATTTCAAGCGGTTCGCCTGTAACCATAAAAGTTGGATCAGAATCAACCTAATCTTGAAACAACAGATTATTCTTTGTATACACAAAGTGTGTGCTACACAGAGCAGCCGTGTTGTTTAATCGGCTTAGCGTGGTGTATATATTCTGTGCAGAAGAACTAAATACGGCAACGTCTTTTGAATATAGACGTAGCTATTTTTAGTAGTTAGGTCCATTCCCCCCTTCTTTTTTCCTTCTCTTTTCCCCCGCAGGGTTTACTTTTTTCTTCTTCATGGTTGTATGGCAGTTATACATCAGTGTGAACCACTGATGTATTGCTGTCTATGATAATGTTATCTTTTGCATACTCGGTATCAGTTGACTTGCTACCTAGTGAGGGTCCACTCTAAGCTCCTCATAACCTCCAAGTACTCTTACTAGAATACCATTTATCACGCAGGTGAAGAGAAATAGGAAAATCAGACACCCTTGTTCATCACCAAATGAAATGACGAACGCTTGCGACTGCTGCGCACTCTGCAATCAACATGGGCATATAGTGATTTAACCAAACTGGCGTGTCACCGGGACGTTTCTGAGATTAAGACAATTTCAGAAGGCATGTAGGACACTCGAGTAGGAAGCAGCTTTTCAGACTAAATGGAAGACGACCTCTGGTTATAAAAAAAGCACTGGTACTCCAGTGTTTATACTACAGTGTGGATACGATAGATACACTCACAACTAGGTCGGAAACCTGCCGATGCTGCTTTTGTACTTTTTCTCTTCGTGATATGTAAGTTGCGTTAGAAGACGTTTGGAAATCTTTGGCGTGACTGAGATAAGATCGATACCTCTATGATTTTTCCCGTGATGTTCTTGTACTTTACTTGAAAATGAAAATGACAAGTAATGAATACAACCAAGAGACAGCTATGAAGTTTCGCGTAAGAGAAATACATGAAATATTTAGCAGATTTTTCTTCACAGGCATGATATTGGTGTAGTAACAATTGAGGTGCAGATTGTATCAGACACACACGCATCAAACAGTTTGATACTGCAATTTTACTCTCATGTGAGAAGTGGCGGTTATTGTTCAGTGAATGAAACTGTTGTCTTTCTACTATGCATTTACTGTTAAATTGCCATTTTCTAAGTTGGTAACTCTGAGACGATCTTTTCATCAGATTAACTTGGTGGGAGAACACAGTGGTACGATTTTCTCTGGTTTGTTCGGAATTATGCCACTCTGTTGCTTCAGAGAGACGACGGAACTTTTATAGCTAATCCACGAAACGGACTAACTGATATAAACGGACGGCAACACACTGTTATTAGATAAGTTGATTTTGCATTAATTCAATACCACGTGAAGAACGTGCAGCCGATCGCATCATACTGAACACAAGACGAAAGTGTGTGAACTTACTGCAACACACAACTGCAGTTCACGCAATCAGCACTGAAACGTCAACCAGTTACTTAAATTACACAACACTCCCTGAATTCAGATCAATGAAATATTTCACCTCGTTTATGCAACTCCCAGTACACCAAAATGTTTAGTGCACATGACCTAACGTTTAATAATCTCAGTTCATCCCAAAGACAGATAAAGAGTTATATCGTTTTATTTCAAGTCGCTATCTAAAGTCCTACCCATTTTTATGTCCACTCCAATGTTTCTTTTGCCATGCAGGCTCCCAACTGTCTGTTAACGAAGTCCACACTAAAACTGCACGCAATGTGAAACCCGAAAGAGATTTTACTTCCACTGTCGTTGCATACCTTATTCTATTCCTTTCCCTGTTTTACTTATTCATTTTGCGTTAAGCTTGTTTGTTTTCTTATATATTAGTGTAGACAGAGAGAGAGGAAAGACTAGAGAAGTAGGTAGTGAGTTATGTGGACACAGAACATTACCCTATTGCAAAAAGCTACATATATTCTGTAGACGTTGCAGTATTTTTTTTATACTACGGTGTTGTAAGTGAGCTACTTTGCTTTCAGGAGAGTGCTCTACTTATTCAATCATTACCTTAAAGAGCACCAGCAGCTAGTTGTACTGTTGTGAGAAAAACTTACGCAATTTACCTAATAAATACACGCGCACACTTTCACCATTCGTCATTGTGGCCAACACTGCAGCTGACCGACTTCAGGTCTCAAGAGTTCTGACCTTTGCTCTCCGATGTTAGTATACTGGGAGCGCATTCAACTTGAATTCCAGAGTTATTCTTACTTGCTATGGTCGGCAGTTAATGACCTCGTTCATAATGTTTGCGACAAACTTGTTGACATGTGCGCTATGTCGTCTATCGGTTCCCCCCTCATTGCCTTCAGTGGGTGACGTAAAAGTGTTAACAAATTGGACACCAGGATAATTAGTACACACAGCGGACATTCCACATATGCCTGTGTAAAGCTGACTATTCTGTCTCATTGTTTTAGAGGAAACCAGGATTGATCTATTCGGACTAATCGGATATGTTGTTCGTTATTTTATTGCCGATGCAGTATAGTCCAGTTAAGCATAACATTTTAAGTGGTATCGTTCGATGGATATCCTCATATGTGAACATTACAGGTTTGGTTAACTTGAAAATGTCCACGCAAAAGCGCGCGAACATTACTGCATGCTTCAAACGAAGAAAAAACTTGGCTTGATTTGACTCTAATGCTATTCGGACACAGATTACATGCAACCGCGTAGATACTGACAATTCTAATAGATGGGTATATGGAAACAGTAAATGCGAAACCGTCTACAGCGTACACTGAAGCCTGCTTCCACACGTCATTCCCCGAAGGATGTGGAGAACTAGGATAGATAAAGTTGACCAAGTGTACGGCTGTTAAGCTCAAGCTACTCTTAGGAAAAACCGAAAACGTTTTAAACACAATCCACCTACTCGCACAGCTTCCATGTGTATAGTTCTCCATGTATCGTAATGAGGCATGCGCCGTCGACCGGATGACTACACCGAGTTGTGAAGATCCCCATGTCAAGCACACGGAACGGCTTACAACAAGGGTGAGAAACTGCGTAAGTAACGTCATTCCGGGTCAGCTGGCCGACATGGGTTACAAGGCGGACTCGGGAACATAAAACAAGGCAGTCTACCTGGTTAAAAAATTGTGCCCGGGAAGTCTGATAAAACAGTCTTTGAGATCTCCGGATCAATCAGATTAAGTTTACGCCACTGTGGTGAAAGCTCATTCATTTACCCGCTTATCCAAAACCCGATGTAATGGACTATCTATCAACCAAATCATCCAACGTCGTTCCAGAATACAGCATCAGGATTGGACAAACGGTTACAGTGTTATATATTTCGTTGCCCTACGTGTTCTTTGTTCTGTGCTGGACCAATCAGTCTTCGCCTTGTGTCGTTGCGACTGCTATGAGTCTCAGCCAGTGACAGACTCATAGTTCATTACTACTGATGTGTACCGACAAATCTGTGTTTTTGTACCATGAAGAAAAGCTGCTTACTACAACCAATCCAAGGTCTTCTGCTTATTACATGTACAGAAAGTTAGATTTCAAATACGACTCCTTGGGCAGTTCGAAGTTCTTAACTCCAGGTATTACAGCTACCCGAAAAAATTTTATTCAAGCATTGCGGCTGCTTTTAATTAAAGTTATTCCTCTGAGCTACCAAGAACAGCGTCTACCATTCCTTAACCAGTGACTAATTTGGGAGACTGAAGCTTTTCTGTTCACATTTTTCATCAAGTATTATTGTGATTGTATATGACTGAGCTGTAGTGATAATCCCTGACTACACTGAAGTTGTCGATCAGTGACCATGAACATACTTGTGAGATGAATCAGTTTAATCTGTCACTCCATGTTGTATAAACAGGACCAAGTGAACATAAAACTCTACCAATCGTGCCCTCTCCACCAGGAGCGCACACACCATTATGTGCGGGTAACGATTACACCTTCTGAGTGATGCTATTTTTAGATTCCCAGTAGGTACTACTGAAATAATAAAAACTCAACACAAATTACATGTTGCTCACAACATGAAGTTTGCTCAGAAATCACTTACTTTTTCCGAGTACTCTTAAAAATGTTTCTATTCAGAGTGCTGCCAAATGTTGACAGACGTATACGTCTACTAAATTGCTACAGGCTGTCCACTAAATTGCTCCATTCGTGACTATGATTTAAACGGAATTTTGATCAAATAAGCATTGTATTTAATTTATGGTATTCAGTATTAGTAACGTAGTGTTATAAGCCACGCCTTAGTGTTTCATAAGTGGACAAAGTTGCCCCCGGGGAGTAATATGACCATACGAATTATTCGAAGTAACAGTCAGTCTGAAGACGATAAGCTGATATAATTGCACCACACTACACTCACCATCGAAAGTGCGCGTATCTTCATAATGGATTATATTAAACAACTTATTCGACCATCATTTATTAGGTTCTCTCATCAGTGCATCGCACTCAAATTGAGAGGCATAGTGCTAAGAAGATGGAGATGGAGTCCAATAACATCGTGTTTCTGAAGCTAAATAGAGGATGAGTCGAAAAGTTCTGGAGCCACTGATATGGATACGATTCATCTCATCTGATCGGTTTGCTGGATCTAAATGGTTAGACAGTTAGATCAGGTGAGCGACTTAGATTGTGCGTAGTACGTACGAACAACCGAAACGTGACTATGATTTAATTATTTTAATTGGTGACCTCGCAGGCCAAGACTTCTCAGGTGCAATCAAGTGACAATTCAGTATAAAATACAATTGGAATAAGTGATTTGCTAATGAAATAAGCTAGAATCACCCAGCCACTCTTGTTTCGGACTCTGACCACGTTGCACTCATACAGACCCCGAATAACCCAGATACTACAAACATCATGATATTCAACATCACAAATGTTAAATTCAGTGGTACCTAGCCGTCCAGCAGAGGAAAATCCGGAGATCGAAAAGCAAGTATAAATTGAGTGACGTGACAATTCCTTGTCTGGATAAACTGGACTGATCCAGTTCTCACACACCCGGAAGACGACCTGAAATTACTTTTAAGTTACACAAATGAATAATCACGCTTGTTAGTCAAAGTACATTCAGTCAGGCCTCTGGACCATATGGTTGTACTAAGTGTCAAAAATATTAAAAGCTTCCCCGCAATTTTTCTTCATCTACGCAGCCTTGCTCTATTTGGTGTGACCAAAAAACGCATTGACTCATTTTCTGTTAACTGAGGTCAGTAACTGTATACAACGTTAGAAATGGTTAATTTCATTCTAACTCTTTATATTATGGTATGGCTTTACATTTCCTCCTTTCATGATACTCCAAAGCCAACTGGATCTGATGTCTCGTGGATCGATGTTTCAGTTATACCGCCAACTGGACAACTCAGAGGACATGAGAGAACCACCGTGCAGATTTCGTTAGTCGCATCCAAACAGGTTTGCTTGTTTACTGCTCTATATTATATCTATGCATCCGGTTTATAAAGGCAACAGTCAACATACAGCTTACTAGCTTAATTGATGTATAATAGTTAGCCACTCTCAGTACATACTGTTGTGAATAAAGTCTGGTTTGAAAATTTTAAGAAACATCACACATGCTCTGGAAACACTACGGTGTGCGTTCACTTTTTCGCGTTGAATATTCAACAGCAGCATGTTTATTTACCTTTTTGTGACTAAGCACATTGGTTACTCAAAGTGCAGTTTAGTGTTTACACGACTGACTAAGCAGAATCTACAAAGCTATGTCCCTCAAATTACTATACACTGTCTGAAGATGACTGACTAATCAATTCTAACACTACTAGGGAGTTGTATTTCAAATTCACCTATCAAATGAATAACCATTAATTTACGTGTTTAAATCTAACAGAACACGTACAACTTTGACCAACCACTGAAGTGTCGGGTAAGTATTCTCTTTGCTAGGTAGCCACTTCACAACTACTAGCCATGGGAAAGCTTGTTATTCGAAGTAAGTGAGTCTTGAAGACAAACGGTAAATTTCCAAAGCCTACCGTTATGTTTTTCACCTAATGAACTCGGCTTTCATTTTGCAATCAGTGGGCACACAAGCACTGAATTGCATGCAACCATTCTGGATTGAAGTTACCTGACCAAGTGCTAACTTGCTAGCATCAAATTGTTAGCATACTTCTAGGCGAGTGCGTACTAAAAACATAGTGTGGTGAACAAACTCTACTTAACGTCCATACCGAATACCGTTGTCAGGACAAAAACAAGCGAAACAATGAATAAGTTCAAGTGAGATCAACCAGAGCTTTTGGAGACATCGTGTTGATACATTTACGTCGCAACGATGTAACGGAAGGCTTAACAGTTTTCCCGATCATGATGTGGGTGGTGGGACATGGCAGTCTCAAGGCCTGTATAAAAAGCGCTTCCGTGCGTACAGCATTGGAGTGTTCAATCGAACTTCCAGCATTTCACCCGTGATCAAAGTTCGGTTCCCCACGCCTTTTGCCTGCCGGTCACTGGCTTAGTAAATCGAACGGAGAGAAGAGACTGGGATGACAACACGACGTTAGTCGACATGATGAGCTGGAGCTGCGTTGTTACTTGTCTTAGTTACTCCGCTATTGATCCAAATTGAATGATGAAGCATCTAAACGACCTAGCAGTGTACATTAAATTACAAATGTCAACCACATGCAAGCCGTTGTATCATAGTATTGCGCCCGATCAGGCATCAGACCACCAGCTACTTCATTTAGAACGAGCAAAATAAATGTAAATATTTGCCGTTGAGGTTTTGACCTTCGAAATGGTTGGCCAAGTGTGCATGTTGCGGGTCCAGTGTATCAAACACTGAATGGCTGGAAATCGATTCGAATTTTCCGGGCGAAAAGTTACGCTGGTTGTTGACCGACTTATTTGGTTAAGAAAATATGTGAAAACTGATAGTGACGGAATAAATTAATTAGGGGCTCTGGCTGCAAATTTAGGGCAGTCTTTGTTGAGCTGAGTAATCTATGATGATAGGCAGTCATCCGTTTGAGGCTTACAGGTGGCGTATATAAGACGATTATTCTATGGTTGCAAAAAAAAGGCCGTTTAGAGCAGAAGACGTAAGTCAGAATCGATAGCAGGAAGAAGGGTTTTCAGAATAAGACGACGCGTACAGAGCAGCCAATAAGTGGAGAACAGGGCATTTACCGAAAACCACGGCCGTCTAGCTTGTGGCAGAGCTTGTCCGTCCGTGATACGTGAGTTTCTTCCGTATCCATCATTGCCATAACCAGAACCAGTGCCAGGCCGTTGAAATTAACAAGATGATACTGAATGTAGAATTGGACATTGACTGGAAAGCAATCCCTTTTCTTGTAATTTGCCCAAAATAGGGATGGTGGTGGTCAAACTAGGAGTGTCCAGTTCACCAAGCGAAGTAGGGTGTAGGTATGGCCTACTGGCTTGCCTTTAGGAAGTCAACGCTACTGGCGATCAGGTAGATAATTTGCACAATATATTCTCTTAATTGCTTTGCAGTACACTGTACTCAAAACTAACGAAGGATTTGTCAGTGAAATCTAATGCTGCCTCAACAATAGCCGCACTGATGCAGCTTCCGGAACTCCTTAGCGATTTTATCTTGTGTCACTTAAAGTTGCTGCTGGTGATTGGTAGAGGATATGTCTCTCCAGATGAACGGGATTCATAAACAGGTATCATTCTCAGAAGGATTCAGTTAATGGATTGCATCCTGACTCAATGCACTGGGTAAGTTCAGCAAAGGTTGTTGTGTCATACTTATGGTTACCAAGAATGACCATGAGTTTCACCCTCCGGGTGTTGATTTCCTCTCTGGCCGGTCGAGATTCTCTTAGAGAAGCGATAGATACTGTACCAAGAGGATGCGGTTACCGGCGTGGGCGTACCCTCTGGACATCATCGTGAAACACGTAGCCAAGTTGGCACTGTATTCACTGCTATCTCGAATCGAAGCGGGGTTATTGAATCACCCTGTGCTGAGACAGGACGACAAAGCTTTCCAGTTTGCCTGTCCTAATGTAGATTCGCTGAACTCTCATTTAATAAGTGCTTACACCCAGACTGCTCAGTCATCACCGCTAGGAGATGGTTCAGTGCATCAGTCAATAAGGCAATAGTAGCGCAAGAAATCGCAAACGGCACTATCAGTTAGACTTGATCAACAAATTTAGTGCCAGTCCAAAGCAATTTCACGGCACCGCAAACTTTCGGATCGAAAGCCGCTCTGCCGTTTCTCATTTGCGATACGCAAGCTGGATGACCCAGCTACTATCGTATATTGTTACCAATATTCTACGTATAGTAGAAAGTAAGTCGAGGAAGCATGGAGAGGAGATGAACCGTCTCATACCGCATAGCCACAGAAAACCAACATCCGTTCAACACTCCTAAATATTAGCCTATGCATCTTCGTCATTTTGATTGTGCAGAACGTCTTCTCGGTAGTAAAAGTCTGGGTATAACACAATACATATGGGACCTCAGGGTGATTAGTTTAAATGACTTTGGCCTGTAGAGTAGGAAATCTCTCTTCATGCATCTTGCACTTCAGAGCCATTTCTACACCGTTACGATTTATTTTTGTGAGTGTTATCCAAATCAAGTGGCATTGTGCTCCTATGATTCTGTACGCATTGCATGTAAAAGCCATCGCATATGCTCACGCTAAAAAGAAATTTCCAAGCACTATTGCTTATGAGAATTTTGCTGAAAGAATCCTTTCTGAATCTACTAATGTTTTTCTTTATTTATCTCAATCCTTCTTCTTTTTTCACACTCCCAGATGAACTCTTTTACAGGAACTACATCGCAAACTTTAGTTATTTCTTCCTCAGTACGTTTTGTTAGCCGAATGCGCTGGGGGGAATATTTCAGCGGACTTTTCCGTGGTTTACAGTCCATTTTTTCTGTTCACATTTCTTCTGCCGTACCGAGTATTCACCTTCCGGCTAAGCATTTATCTACTTCGTGGTTACACCTACTATGTAATCATGCTTGCAGAGCGAAATTACAGTCGAAGATCTACACACGTGTCCCGAAAATCATTACTCAGTAATTACCACGGATTATCTCTAGGTATGGTGCTGTCTACTGAGCCGAACGGGCAACTTGAGCGCTACACGGAAACGACTGCTATTTGAAGGCTGGATGTAATAGTTTAACCTCACAGGGGGCAACAATTTCCTGTCACGAACACGTGATCCGGAATAAAACTCTATGCCCAGACAAGCATATGGACTGCCACTAAGCCTTAAAATCAATGAAACCGGAATATATTTGCACTCCCGGAAAGAAACTAGCTTTGAACAAACCATTGTGGTGTTCAATCGGTAGCTGATCCCTAATAATGATCTGCTGGTATTATCATAAGAACTGCAAAAGATCGTTATGATTTCCTAACTGGATGGTTGGTTCCGGTGGAAACACCTAGGGATTATTTATCCGTTCTTCTAGTTCATTTACTACATTTTACTGTCTGATTATTGTGTTCTAGACTGCATGCAGCTAAGCATTATGTTAAATCTTGCGAAGGTATTATGGTATCTTGTGATTATTGTATCTACCTGAAGTCGTTGCGTAACTTTATTTGGGTATTCTTATTTAACGCTGATGACTAATTTCACTACATCGTTAGATGTTTATTCAGTGTTGTTATACATTCTGACCTATCCTTGCTTTCATGTTTGTGTTTCAAAGACGCTGTCTTACGTATAAACGTCCAACATTTCCACAGGTAAACTTGCTAGTGGTACCGCTGCTATTACTGTCTCTGAATAACTCTTTTATTTCAGGAAACTATCCGGGATTTTCGTCTTCCTTGTCGGGTGGACGGGATGTCCGATCAACTGGAATGCGCCATCCACGGGGATGTGCAGGGGCTAACTGTGCTCGTGAACTCAGCAGTCGAACAGATGACCTTGTGAGTGAACAACACGGTGTATGTGCACTTTTCCTGTGTGAATGTATGGTGAACCTGAGACAAACACTTTTGCACATTTATTGTTGAATGTCGACATACATCGCCTCTCCTTCCTAGAAAGTTGAAAGACATCGATAATACTCGCAAGAAAGTTAAACCGTAATAAACCATGGCATGGATTTTAACGTCTTATCAGTGGTATCCCGAATGCCTAATCGGTATGAGACAAAGAGAAGTATGTTGGGTTATCGGTGACCAGTAACACAAAGATCAAGTCACATTTCGAGCACTTATATCTTTTACACTATAACATATTCTGCTCAGAACTTCGCGCTCCATGATAACGTATTTTCGTAACTCATCACCGGGGGGTTGGTATTCGATGTTACTTTTCTGAATGACCGAAAGCCACCTGACTGTGATGACAAGATGACAGAGAGCTGAGAAACCACTAGAATATTTTGAATTAAAACATTGCGAGGAATTACTCTGTCGAACTTAAAACTGAGGTGATTCAGCAGTCGCCAGTGGACTACAACGAATGGACCATATTGAGATGATAGAGAGCAAAGGTGTGATGCACATAAACTGTTTATCTCTACTTCAGAGATAGTTGATAGGGTGAGGGTACAGTGAGCGTCAGTTGATCCAAATCATCAGTGTAAGTCCTTGAAAAGTGTTGAACTTCAGTGTAGTGCGCCTAGCTAGGAACTATAGAGTGACATCAGAGAACCGTTTTGAAACAATTTATACTGGCATTCCCTCAATGAAGGTTGTTGTCGGGAACAGCGAATGTGACCAGCGGGATATCATACAATAGAAGGGTACTGCTTCATTAATCCTGACAAACCGTTTTTGTTCTTGAACGAAAACGGAAACTTTTAATTTCATAAAACTCATAAGAAACATTTCTGACTTCATCCTTTTTGCAGAAATATTGACTGATATGTCTCAACAAATCTCACAAACGTGTTTTCTCAAACTATCGGATCCGTAAGAAGACAGCTTGAGTTGCCAAATACGTTTTTTTGTTCAAACAGTTTTGACACTTGAGGTATTCACTTTGGTTAGTGAATAACTGCACCTTTTCTACACTGCTTCTGTTAAATCATCCTCACAGGTCAAGTAATACTCAACTTGAGTTAACCATGCCACTGACTGCCACTGCATCAAAATCTTGCGGACCAATGAAGGGACAACCAATTAGTTTCGGTGAGGATGTGTGCCTCTACTCCCCAGTCGAACGTTGGATAGAAGTTGTCAACCCAACACCCATGGTCGCTGAGCTAACTACCAGAATAATCAATTTCGGATTGTTGACTCAAGTCAAACTGTCTACCTCATATTGCCCACATCTGAGCATTCGAAATGAGATTTCAGCACGCGGTCAAGACATGGTGCAGACCATAAAAACTGAACGGTTAGACGATGTGGAAGAGAAACCTGAACGTCGTTTACTTTACGGTATGAATACTAGACCTTTAAGATGCATATATTCAATCATTCCCTCGCTTACTGTTAAGTTGTCTGTGGTTAGCTTTGGTTTTGAGCTGAGAGCCCAAAGACTTATGAGATCGGTGGTCGGACATGTGAGAAAAGAGGCCAGCTGATTTCACTCAGCAATCTCCATGTTCTCGTTACTTGGCTGAGTTCTAATCAAGGTATCGAAGCCATGTATTTCGTAAATACTTCACAGCACATATGCACTCTTGCGCTTACTGCCAGCTGGGTTGTTTTCCCCCAAAAACAGAACACTCGTCCTGTTTTCATGCTCCAAGATACCCTTAGAAATGAATTTCGCTACATCTGTCTGCTTCAATTTGTAAAATGAGATAGTTCTATGCTCAAACCGATTCGATTTGTGTAACAGTGGGAAATAGCAGTAAATAACTCTGTAGGCCAAATATTTACCATACTGTCTCTGAATGTATTCTTTTTGATTGGGACCCAACTGTTGAATATCCGACGTTCATTTAGGTTCTGACCAACGACACACATAATAGTGTAGTGACTATGCCCAAAGGTGGTGTTGACGTATTCCATTTTGAATTGTTTGGGAAACTTTGCCTGGGCACTCAATCCTAGGATCACTTGGTGGATTCCCTGTAACACAGTGTGTTGAGTGGGTAAGTAAGTCTAGAGGTTAAATTTCTGAACCACCCCCCCGACGACGTTTTATAGCTCACCTGAGAGGACACTTGGCTCGTTTCTGTATGCTTTGTCTGTTTTGGTTTGAAGTCCATCTGAAGCCCATATTTTTCGCAATTAAGTATCACTTAGCTTCTGTAAGAACCGTGCACAACGTACCACTAGGAGTAATGAAGACTGTCGATGATGGAAAACATCTGGCTTCGAGCTAATTTTCTGGTCGTCAGATTCCTCTCACTTGTAGTTCACGTAGGTCAGCCTCTAAACTTCTAAACGTCAGCCAGTGAGTGTTTGCATGCTTCTGGGCTGTCATACTGCTTTTTCAAAGCAACTCAGTCAGTTGATTTCAAACTCTATAGGGCTGACATCAAATCAGCAAGAATATTCTTTCATAAAATAGATGAACATGTTTAGAGTTCGAGAAATCGGAAAATGTTACAGTCAAGTAATTCTTCCAGGTAAATTTTGTTCCTATTGAATGGGTCATCAAACAACATTTTACTCTCTTTTTCTGCTAACTAGATTGGTGTGGAAAATTTTTATCCAGTTCTCGAGGAGCGTGCATTTTTGTCCACAATGCCATGATCTCAGAGGATGGTATTTACTATAAGTCAGTCTCAAAAGGGTCAAACCCTATGTTCGAACCAGTCTCGAGTTGGATGATTCCGGCCTTCGGACGCCTACGTCTGTGCCTTGTATGTGTGGCTGACTTGTGGGGAGTCTACAAGGACTGCGTTGAGCTGATTGCTCGGTCACTTAGTGGGAGAAGACACCTGGACCCGGAACCGCCAACCATAAATCTGCCAGTTCAATTTACAGTGATTGGATGCCCTATTCTTCTCACCGCTACCAGCCCGTTTGGTCAGATTACGAACAGTGTGGGTCGGAAGCTGCGGTCACTCAATCACTCGATGGATTTCGGGGAGCGTGATTCAGTGCTTAGTGCATTCACCGAGGAGGCTAAGCGACTGAACGTACGATTCGGAGATCGACTTATTGGCAGTTCACCAGTCAATCGCACCGTTCGACTGCACAATTCCAGTAACCAAAGTACATCATTAAAATTTCTTGATTTTCATGTTTCGCCTAGGGGTTTAACTAATATTATTCATCTGTTCAGCACTCAGAGTGAACTTGGTCATTTGGTATTTCGTGCACTACTTCTTTGACGGGTATTATCTTGGTTACTCATCTGTTCGTTGCAATGGCGCACGACTTTTATCAGTCCGACGTAAGATCTCACCATCTAGTATTCTAATCTATGAAGAACCAGTCGCCATGACCTTTAATTTTTGACATTATTGACTGATAGACATATCAGTTGAGATTCGGGTACACACCAACTGACTTTCACTCAGAGAACCAGGAAGGTCCCAGTGGCAAGCATGAATAAAATGTGAATTTCAAATGTAAAACTAACGGTCTTTAACTGTAGTCCACCCGTTTATGAATAAGATGGTGTGTTTTGGAACAAACCACATGCTTTTAGGTGTGGACTGATTTAGTTGTGATATCGGTGAAATAACTAATTGATTCATTCTAGAAGATAGTGGAAATGACTACATACAAAGTATTTCATCTCTGTGAACTGAATTAGAAAAATGATATTAGTGGTTTTTAACAAACATACCGGCGTCATGTAATAAGTCTTCTGTCTAGACATTCATGCATTCGAAATAAATCTATTCAGCATGTGCTGACCGCGGCAAATTCTAAAGCGTTTAACTACGCAACACAGTCGGTGAATTCATCCCCAGTTTGATTGAACGTCTGGACGATGATTGCGCAGTCGTCAATTAGGTGGATAGAAGTGGAAGTTACGAGATAAATTTATTTCTGGTTTAAAAAAAATAATATACTAATCTCTTGTCGAAGTACGATATGAATTGTACATACATACACAGTTACGGTACACCAACCGTAAAGGATATTTATTTCTCGCACTTCATTTTTAGTCCTACGTATAGACTGGCAGATTTTTCTCGATCCTCCCTCAAAAGATGACAATTCGTTGTTGGAATTCTTATGCTTCACCTCACCAGCTTTCGAACGCATTGATGCGTGGGTTGAACCCACCGCAGATACTCAGACTTCATTGGACGAGTTGGAGCACAGTAAGTCAATGCCAAATGATTCAGAGTTTGAGATCTTACTAATGCGAGTACGCTGATGTCCATAAGATACCTAACGTGACATCCTTTACCAAATTTAATGTCTTCGGTTAATAAACAACTTCAGTTCGAATATGAACTCGATACAGTTAAAAACTCTAATACGTGTAGGTGCCGAAGTATGTTATGTATCGAAGATGAATCAATAAGCAACGGAATAACACATGAATCAATACATATCCATGGAGTATATTAGAAAAGCAGGTTAGCTACCCTAGGTTATGATCTTACAATGGAGTAAAGAGGGAAGATCGAAAATATTGTAAATTTGGTTGTCAGATGCAATACTTCCTAACGGGAGCACTACTGAATCGAACCCTCGAGAACCTTTTACAGTGTGCATAAATATGGTAGGGCATCGTCTTTTTGGCCAAAAATACGAGATCGGTGACGCCCTGCGAAATCAAGGCTTCATCATTAACCAATGAATTAAGATTGACACGACGGTACGCACAGACTGTACTGTTCTATGGTTTAGTTTTCTCGTGTGGTATTTACCAGGAACGATTTGATCGCAATCACATTAACAACCAGGACAACTCGAAATGACTGAACCGTACAGTATTGCAAGGTGATTGTAAAGCAATGGCATTCTCAACCCACCGATTCACCTTGCTGCATCTCATCACTTACAGTTAGTAGACTCTGCTATGTAAGTACGAACAGTGTAGTATGTACCTGATACAGTTTAGCAAAACCCCGTAGGCAAAAAAGCGCGTAGCTTATTGATTTTTCATCTCTTCCATTAGAGTCGCTTCAGAAGTGAGCTGCTTTTATTAGTCAATGCCATACTGACCGACATTTTGATGCGGTCTTACTAAATTCATTACGGACATCTTCTAGACATATCTTTTGTATCCACTTAGCTGCGTTTTCCAGTCAAACCTATGTCATGCAGAACGAACGCTAAACAACAAGTATTGGACCAGAAGGTGGCAAAAACAATCTGAAATACCGAAGCCTGCCAGTCGAAATTTCCACGTATATTAATGTAGGGAACTTCTATAGCGTTGTCTTCAGTCAAGGATTATAAGAGTCGTAACAAGTTATAGATAGACTCTCCACTAGTCTCACAGACAGTCTTGCATATAGTTGACTTCCTTCTGCCACTTGTTCGAATAAAGTAGAAAGCTTTCGAAGGTTATCGGCAGCAGTGGCATATCCATAGCGAGTTACGTCCATAAGACCTAGAGATCCGAAGTTCCATGCTGAACTGTACTCGTTGAATGAAATATTCCGACCAGTGTCAAAATGCTGGGGTAAGTAGGGATGCGTTTACTTTTTGAATTAAGTTGCGTAGCGACCAACAGCCTGGTTGTTACTGGTGGAATGACTCAGCAGTTAATTTTAGAAAATGCTGAATTCGGTCAACTGAAGTTCAGCTTCTCTTCTTGAATATGTTTGGATTTTTTTTACTTTTCTTGTTTAGAAGTCCTCTACATCTCTCCAGGTATTGTGTTTGCCGTGTATGAAGTCGCTTGTCTATAATCTGTACAAGTTATGTAAGAATCAGAGACAAGCCTGTGCACTTGAAAGTGTGGCATTGACTCAATCCATTTGAGATACAATATGGAAAGTCACACGGTAGTGTGCACATGCCTATACCAAATGGTACTTCATTGTAAAGATATGCTCATACATGAATGCTTCCAGATTTGTTCAACTTCATTTGAACAGTAATGACAGAGAGGAGGCATAGTTTGGCCAAATGAAACGTAAACACAAAGGTTAAGAATATTAGTCGGTTGCGGGGAAATTTTACGATACTTTGAATGAGTAAGAAAATATTATCGCAAAGAAACCAGGCAGATAAAACAACAGCGTAACTCCTAGTCGATCACCAGCTGAGTATATCTTTTCTGAATGTCCCCGGTTAAAGAACGCACAGTGATCCTTTCAACGACGCCACTATAAAGAAAGCAACTTCGTTCTGGTCTCTTGATGGTTTTTTTTGTTTCATCTCATATCTTGAGAAAGGAAACCACTTAGGCTCAAAAAGGTCTGTCTCTAACAATTGATACACTAGTAGTAATCAACGGAAATTTTGTGCATAACAGCTAGCTGCACAAAACGTGGGACAGTAATAAACTCACTCAACTGTATTTGATAGTGGAGTACGTACACAGACCAATTTCAGCCGATTCCAGCATACTTGTGTACGTTAGCGCAATTCGAACAACATCAGATAACCGTAACTAAGTTGTTTATGACCTTAGTGGTGTTTTACACGTACCGTTAGCTTGAATCTGAACACCGCTGAAAAACTGGATGAAATTCTCATGAAAGCTCGTGTTCGTGTGTTACACCAGCTAGGTAATGTTTGTTGGACTGGGATTTGTTGGTGGACTCGTCTCGACGTTGAAATTCTACCGACTGCTGGATGTGGATGGTGTTTAGTCCAAGGCCAAGAGAAACTGATAACCGTCGACCGGGAAAAAGCGACCAGTGAGTCTGAAGTACTAACCTTCCAAAAAGGCGAAAGTCATTCTCGACTGCACAAGTGTTAACAGGCTGCTTATCTTGTGTGCAAATGTGCATTATTCCTATTGAAGGAAAGTTTTCAACCAGTGAATTTCATCATCATAGACAGCAGTACATAAGTGGGCCACACTCATGCTTAACTGCCACACAACCACGAAGGAAAAAAACCTATATAGGAAGAGTGATAAAAAGGGAGGGGAGTGGACCCAACTACTAACAATAGCCATGTCTATATTCAAACATACAACACCAAGGCGCCTACACCTTGCAAACAAACTAACCGGACTGTAAGACATCATCAGCAAGACAGCTTCTTTACGACTATCACTACCCCGCGTCATTAAGTGCACTCACTTCACAGACAACTCGCACAAACAACGACAACATTCACGCCACTGAGCTCGGTTAGCCGCTATCTCACCTAACACCTTGAGTCATCGACTCTGTGAGTCGCGAGAGTTCCAGCCCGGGAGACGAACCTGATCTACAGTGACCGACCCCTTCTTGAACGATTTCATTTGCTTATGCCAGGTCACCATCTGCCCACGCCGCACCTTGCGCCAATCGGCAAAGAGTACTCGGTGTGGCAAACGACTGGCTGGCATCCTTAGTACATGACCTAACCACCTAAGTCTGTGCAAGTGTAAGGACTGAATAAAAGAACTCGTTTGACAATCAGTGCTGATACCCATAGAGCAGAGTCAAACAAGTCTAGTGAAAAGGTAATGCCGGACCACACATGCACACACAAACGTTGGGTTTGATAATCTACCATATTTTTTTCTGGTTGACGATCAAGATTTTCCCTTGAAGCAGAAATGGATGCCATCCACGAGTAATAACAGCTTCAGATAACTGAAGCAATCAGCGAGTCTTAGTGATGTAAGGGAATTTTAAACCAGTAACTCTGACAACCAGGTGTCTAAAACTTAACAAGTAATGTGAGATGAAAGTTGATTGGCTGCGTTGTCTATGAGTGCTCCACAAACTGGCAATCATTTCTTCAGGACACTGTGAGGGATACACTTGAGATGGTAGGTTTGCTGGAAGAAATGATCGTCAGTAAACATCATTCGGCGACTATGGATATTAATTTTGTTCATAAACGTTCTGAGGGAAACGGTGGAGATACTTATCAACCGAATCGCTGTAAAACATCTAAGATTGTTTTTTTTTCCTATGGAGCCAGAGTGACTGTTTCTCTCGTATACTTGGGTGAATAAACGTCTATTTCAAGAGGAGGGCTATCGACAAGCAGACGGTGTAGAAGTGGAAAGTCTTCTTGCTTCTGTCCTGACAGATATTTTCATGGCTCAAATTGAGGAAAGGCTGCAGACTATGATTGAAAAGAGTACCCTATATCTTCCACATATAGATGGTTTGTTCATAAGTATTTCCGTAGAGGAGATGCCAAGAGTTTTCATTTAATGATATGTCGGGAGGTTATCGTCTTATAGTGGCTTACATAACCAACAATCATTGACTATTTCATTTCGTTGAGGCTGTAGTTATTCACAATGGGTATCAAAAACTACCAGCAGAACTTATTCATCAAAAAATGGTGTAGCGAATACGTTTGTTTTCGGTTATTCATCATCAGGCCAATTACATAAAATTAATATGGAACAGAGTAGTCAGGGCGAAACGATCAAAATCAAGAATCCAGTTCCAGTGAGGTCAGACACATCATAGGCACACACGGAGACAACGTTTTGATACGATTACGTCACAATTGTGACGCAACTGTAACCAAAGGCACGGTTCACAACTTAAAATAATTATGATGGTGATCTGGCAAACAGAGCTTAAATGAGTACTTGTGAATGTAAAAAAAACTTTCCATTTATCACAAGGTGTAGATGAAAGGTTTCACAATGTGCAACAGCAGTATTTGACAATGTATTTGAGCGTTCATGGTGAGCATAACATAGAAGAAAACATTATTCAGCTGGCCCACGTGAAAGGCACTTTTTATTAAAAAAAACTATATAAGAAGAATCCTTCCAACAGATTCAGAGTAAACGAAACTAAACTTAGTACTAACTCTGAATGAATGATCGAAACAAGGATCACATAAACCGTTCAAAGGGAAATTCTTCATGAGGCAAACTGACAGCTGTTATTGGACACAAAAGTGACAGCTTATCATTCCCTGGTAAAGGTAAAATGAGTCGCTAAATTAAGTTGACTGAATGGTTTTTACTAAGTTGTTATATCTTTGAACAGATGCACTTCACTTTTGCTCTTTTGATCTCATATCTCATCACTGTGACAGAACGGAGACATTAACGTAGCTTGGACTATGTTTTAATATTTACCTGTCGGTTGCTATGTGTTGTAAATTAAACAGAAACGTCGCTGATAAAGGTTCTCATTCGTCCACGTGAGGGCAACCTGGTGTGGCAGTCCTCTAAGGCACGAATTGCTCCGGGTCCTTCTCATTCACCAGCCTTCACAATTTACCCTGAACAGCTCATTCTTCCACCTCATCAAGACGGATCTATTACAGTGATCTTTCATCCAACTGAGGTGTCCCACATACAGAACACCACTATGCCTGTCAGTCTGAGTGCCCATGCTTTGGGCTACTTGACTTTGGACGATTCCTCCGGGTGCCTTCAGCAAGGAGTGGAACGCCCAGGTTCACTTCTCACGGATCGACTGTGTTTGAATATCACCGCACAGCTAACGAGACCACTGTAAGTCTTGCCAATGTCTAGCTAGAAATTCAACAACCATGTTTAAAAAGCACTAATATCAATGAGCCTATGGAGCAAAGCCTGCGTAACCCTTCATCTTAAATATTTCTACACAACGTTATTCTACGTTCTTTCCAGCTTGTACATCAAAGCCTGGTATTTATTGTATGATATACTAGGTAACACGTATATTGTATACTATCAGTTAGCAACCATCATTAGAATTGACACTGGAAGTGACATTTGTGGTCAGAATCATTACCAGCAAACCACCGCAGGTTCATATAGAAAAATATACGGGTTCATTGTATATACTTTCAAGAGATTTACCATGAACCGGGATTGTTCACTTACAGCTCGGTTGTTTGTTTGCAAGATGTATGCGCCTTGATGTTGTATGGTTGGATGTAGGCGTAGTTAATTTTAGTTATTAGGTCACCTCTCCCTTTTTTCTTCTCTCTCCCTAAATAGGGTGTGTTTCTTTTTCACGATTGTGTGGCACTTAAGCATCCGTGTGAACCACTGATGTATTGCTGTCTATGATGATGATGATGTTCAAAGAGGAGCCTCTGTACCTGTCATTGTACTCATGATGAACTTCTTCTCAAACAGGCTATAGACGTTACGTCAAACATAAACTTTTCACAGACACTTACGAGAAGACGTTATTCTCATTCGCACCCTTAAAATCCTGTACATCGGATCCTTAATTAATAGACTGTCCCCAGCTAAATAGGACTGAAAGATTAAATGTTCATTCCTTATTGTTGAAAGCAATCCACACTGACATTCACTGCTCAACTTTGTAGTCACGGTTGAATCTACTGAGTATTTGAAAACGTTGCTCAGACTGCATATGTGTTTGCTGGTCATTTTCCTACTCTATTCTCAGAAGTTACCGATTATCAAAATACATTCACAATTCGTATCGTTCACACCCATTCTCTTCTCTTTATACCTGTAGACTGTTCAGTTACACCTTTTCTTCAACTAAAACAGATAAAGGAGGAAGGAAACAAATCTATTTTGCATCCGGTGGATAAGTAATTCATGTCCGCTAGACTGTTTTATGCACATTACAGTAGGAAAACAAAGATTACACACGGCGAGAGGGTGGATCTGAATGTTGGATGCGAACTTAAAGAAATCAATGAGAAAATCTAGGTCATTTCAGGGTCAAGCACTGGTGAATGGAGTAAACTTTTCATCTGATCTGGACTGTTGAATTTTAAGAACCAGGCTTGACAATTATGTCTTGTAATACGTTAGTGAGACAGTGCGCGGAACTAGTGACCGTGACACTTATCCGCTTTCGTCATAACCAGAGTAGGTGTATTTGAAGCGTATATTAACACATATGTGGTCGAAAGCGGAAAACTCTTCTGGAAAAACGTAGATCATACAATTTTGTTCCATACACTGGTCTCCTTTATAACCTCAAATGTTTCGATCTTTCCGCGTTTTTGAGCTAAACGGAAGGCACACCTAACCAGTTTTAAGACTGAAAAGTCAATTGAAAGCTCTGTATTTACAACTGGTTTTACTGTAACTACATATTCGATAATGGGATCAATCAAGTTGTCTCACTTTAAGAAGTTCACATTTGTGAAACCGGTACACCGGCAGTAAGGATTATCCTGATTGGTTAGAAATGTTGGTGGTGCCCATTTGAAAACCGAATAAAGGTGACGCTTCGTCGCGGGTAAAAGGATATTTAATCTACAACCGCCAGCCCGCTCGTCCAGTTCACTTGGTCCGAAGAAGCTTATCAGAAGAAAAAAGTAACCAAAGATGTGTATGCGACAAACCTGTTTCTGTCAGGACCTTAAATGAATCGACAGCTATTTACAGAACACTGATCGTAGTGGGCACAAGTCTTTCTAAAATAGTTGGATACTTCTCGTAATCCGAAGCCTCTTTCGCGTTTAAACTGATAGTAATTTGATCATCATTGGAAATTCACACACTTTTGCTGAGTTTCCTACTCTTAACCATCATTTGCCCAACTTTAGCATTTTGTCAAAGTTCGTTGTCTTGTTCATACTTATGTCCCAATCTACACTTGTTTTAGGATCGACCCATATGCAACAGAACGCGCAGTGTATTTTCTATAGACGTAACTGGACAAACCTGACTGAAAGCCACGTGAGATTGCAGCTGAATGATCACGTGCTATGATTCGACCATGGTTAGCCTAAGGGTGTTAGGATAATGTCAAAAAGATCACTTTACGGCCATGAGGGAAGAATTTCACTCTCGGTTCTGGTATGTGTACTACTGAGTCAAACAGAACAGCCTTGATCATATGATGCGGCCTTGAATAAAAACGCAGTGGGTGTGATCTTCGTCGCTAATCCTTGTTCTGTTTCCTTTGTACGATAGTCAATCTAATGAGGGTAACTAGAAAACAAATTATTTCATAACTTCATTTCGCACGCCCTCCTCACCTGTAAACGTTTAACATGTGTGAAAGCAGAAAAGTACAGATCGTTCCGCATCTTTGTTAGTCCTAATTTTGAGAAAAGATGCCCTACTAACTGATGGAGCTTCAAATAGGAGTCAATGTTGACCAAGACAGAAGGAATGACACAGTGATTTGTGAGATGTCAATGTTAGTTGTTTGGCACTGTACACTTCAAGTCACTCATCTAGTGACGCGACTATTCTAACAGTCGTGATCAGTGTACCAATAGCAGTGGTAAAGCCTTATCTCAACTGTGGTGTTCTCCAGATTTTACTCCTCTCCTCATCCCTGTTATCACTTCCACAAGTTTTAACCAACTATTTAGACAATGCGATGTTAGGTATCAAACACTGAAATTCACTTTAATTGCCAGCCTTACGAGGCAGTTTGTTTGAACTGTCAGATTGGTCACAGACCAATCGTTTGTCGTCTAATGCATTGAAATGTATCGTTTCAGTACCGTTCCACTAACGGACATTCACCTATACATTCTTTTTGTAATTGGTTGGGGGTTATATTGAGCATTAATGCACTATGGTCAAGTAATGTCAGTGGGTTTTTCACCTATCAGGGAATGAAGTTTCTGTTTCCGGCCTTCAAATACCCTCTCGCCCTAGATAGTTTAATCTGAACGTTCACCAATCACATACGCTCTCTATTAGATAGACTGTTCGCCTGGTGTTTCCTCAGGATTTCCTGCTGAAGGATAAAGTACTGTGTACAAAGGCAGGCAGAAAATTCGTGGGTTTTTGATTATGCCACGACTGATTGTAGTGGCGTCAGCGTCAAGGATGCCTTTTACTTATATTTGACTGATTTCCCTAGCCGGAAACATAGCTGTCATATATCATTATTTTGACCGAAGATATGAACGTCGGGATGGGCCGCCTCATTGAGGCCGAATCTTGCCAATTTATTGCTAGAATGTGAACTTATACAGGTTACTGACTGATTTATGTACTTAGGAAGTTAAACCAGTAGTGACGAAAGTGCGGGGGGGGGGTGAAATGGGAATCAGGACGGCACATATTAACTTAGATCATCCTTGGTGTTAGGGGCATCTCTGTGAATATTAAAAGTTGCATATATAAGTGGATCTTGGAAGCTGTGCTACTTTACGGCTGCAAATTTTGGACGTTTAAAGTGGAGGGCATAAATAATCTCAAGCATTTGACTATCGAGGTCCGCAATCGACCAATCGCATCGGGCGACACCATCAAGTAATCAACGAGGATGTTATGTAGCAAATATTTGCTGGTGAGTGCCGAGAAAGCGTTTTTGTTCAATCGTTAAGTTTTCGCAGAATTAGATAGTTAAGCTATGAATTAATGATGCCCGCTAGTCACCTGCTACACCTAGCATTCTTAGTTGACGCTGCGACCGACTGGCTTAAAGTGCAACATGGCCAGATGAATATTTGATTCACATTTACAGCTTGGTTGTTTGCTTGCAAGGTGTAGGCATCTTGATATTGAATATCTGAATATAGACGTAAATATTTTTTTGTGGTTAAGTCCCTTCCTGTCCTATCCTGTTGTCTCATTCTTTCTTCCTGTACAGGGTTTGCTTTTTCTTCTTGATGGTTGTGTGGTGGTTAAGCGTCAGTGTGAACAATTGATGAATTGCTATCTATGATGATGATGGTGATTTGACTCAGAGAAATAGAGTCGTTCATTAGGAAGCTGGCCACTGTGAATCCGTTTCGTCTCTCAGACTCTTACGAATCATGGAATCGGTGACTGGAGACGTTATGTGAGATAATTGCTAATCTGGTCCAGTGGAGTCAGTGTTGCCCTTTATTTGACCGGGTTGTCTCTGAGGTAAGTGCACTTACCAACACGTGTCAGTGAAAGCCGTAAGGAAACCATCTAGTTGATGGCACCTTACTTTTGCTTATGGCTCGATTGTTTGTTTACAAGGTATAAGAATCCTGACACTGAATTGGACTGAATGTTTCTACTATTTGGGTCCCCTTCCCTTTCTTTCCTTTTTTCCTTTCTGTTCATGGTTGTATAGCGGTTGAGAATTAGCTCGAACAACTTATGTATTGCCGTCTTTAATTACAACGTTTACAAGGTACACGAATTCTGCATCTACATTTCTGTGTTACCGTCTGAAGTCGGATGCCGATATAACCGAATGAAAACACTAACTTGCCTCAATCTTCTCTTATTTTTTCCCTAACTCGATTTCTGCTCAATCTTTTGCTGAGGAGAACCCTACGAGACGCGTTCAGTGGTTTGTTTCAGTTGACATTGATCATAACTGTGTACGAAACTGTGTGTGAACTTCAATCGATTTATCAAGTATTATGTGAATTTGTTTGTCTTCATTTGAAGATGTGAGTATGTTAACGGCCAAAAGCTGACGGGACTCGACTCAATGTACCCAATGAAACATCAGTTTTGAAGGGAAACTTCCTATAGACATTTTCTCAGACGCTTCCCTAATCAGTACTCTTGAAGGAAGTTGATTGATCTATTTTCCAACTATTGATTCATGTAACTAAACTGTATCTTCGTTTGGTCTTCGCAGACTTCAACTGGATTTGGACGACAACTTTATTATGACTGACTGTAATGCAACAGCACCCGCTGGATGTTTGAATTTCTCAGCCGGTCTAGGCGACTTATTGCTTCGCAGCCCAAACGAGCGTACTCTTGATCAACGAGATCAGGAAGATGGTCGCCTTACAGGAGCGACTGAACCGGTCTTGTGGTTGGAAGAGTTTGGCGGACCAATGGTCTACACATGTTCCATGTTCATACTGCGGCATATTCGTCTGCGTAGTTCAAACAAATTGCCCATTCGCGTGCAGCTCGTAATAGATGCTAATGCACTGAATTTCGGCTTTCTTGCATTTGAACACATAAAAGCAGATGCAGCTATCAACAAGCGCGACCAGTTACTGCATACAATGGAATTAACCCTTCGACCAAATCAAACTGAAAGGGTAGGCGGACGCATGCAGTTGAGTTGATTTCAATCCTAAAATTTGTTTGTTTATCATTAGCTTCATCAATAGAACTATATCAACAGTTGATACACAACAGCCACACATCCAGAAATACAAGTGACTGGACTTTGTAGCTGGATGAGTTAATTAATAAAACTGTGATATTTAATCTCTAACAATTCACACCAATAACAGTCGAATCCTGAGTAACAAGTAGCTCAAACCATTACCATTTAGAGAACAAACTAGGTCAATGGGGGCAACATTTTCGAACGACCTGTTCATGTCAAACATGCCGACGCGACGAGCTGTCTCGATTGTGGCACTATGTAGGTAAAACGGTCGAATAATACATGTTAACAGATAGTGAAACGACATGGCTCAATAACAATGCTACAGTACTAAGAAATGTTAAAAACTAAATGTTTTGGCAATACGGTTACGTAATATCATGTCATAGTGCACAAATGGTGCGGTAAACCTTGAGACAAAACATGACCTACCCCAGATTCTACGAAAAAAATTGGTGAGTGTCGATCATTCCTTTACTGGTTTGTAAATCTGCTTCGTTAATAATTGTAGCTTTTTGTTACCCAACGTTTGATGAAAAAAGTTACCGTGATAGCACGCCTTGTTAGGAAAATATCGTACATTTGCTTCATCCGGTTGCATTAATCGATACATGTTGGTTCCCAGTCCATCGTTATCTTTCAAACGCTGAGAAATTCGTTGATAGCCGGATGTTATCGATAGTGAACCGTAGTAAGCAAAATGCTAAGACAGCCGACCTAGCCATTTGATCTGAAATGCGCACATGGCTTTATCCCAGCTGACATGATTGTGGTCACAGCTGTGTTGGGGCTATTCGCCCAAAGGATTCAGTTAGGAGGTCTGGCTTTGGGTGAAGTGGTTTGGAGTCTGAAGTGTCTATCCGGGTTCATAACTGTAGGACGATCGGTAAGTTACCTACAACTAGATGTAACTCGCAATGCTTGCCACCTACCTGGGATACTATTTGCCTAGGCTGTGATCGCCAGATTACTTTGGGTGTTTCAGCCCCGCCCTCAACCATCAAGTTTGTCGTCCGTTCCTTACTGGAATGGTCAGTGCTTCAGTACCTAAGAGAAGATTTGGTCGATAACGACGACTGAATCCCATGCCAACGTAAGGGAATTGCTAATGTACCCACAGACAAACGTCCAGTTTGTCCGGGGTGTTGCTCGTGTGAGTTCTGATGCCTGACGGATGCACCCACGCGCCCGATGCTCACCGTGTACGTGCCGGTCTGCCTCCGTCAGCCTGACAGTTGAGTACAGGTGAGCTAGCTTAGTGTACTCACTGCTCCCGGAGGCTTTGTGTCCGTTCAGCCCGCGTGATCCAATCAATCTCTGTATCTGTCAGCCTAGCCAAGTGCAAATTATTCTTGTGACCTCTTTCACCATTAACACCGAGAAACCCCATTGGGACATCATAAATTGATATCAAAACACGAAAATGTTATTAGGGCATCTGGAACTGGAAAAGGTGCAGAAAATGACCCCGTTCAGCCTACTTTACACTATGGTGAACCGACGAATCACATTGCATATGACAATCAGTTAGTTGGTATTCGTAGAACACTGGCTAACCATTTCAATCTTTACTGTCCTACAGACTGATTGATTAAATCTATACAATAGTTGTGATAAAGCATCTATGTTCTGACTCTTATAATTTGGTTAATATGGTTGAAAACAGCCAGTGACCAATAGCTGTTTGAAAACGTTGTACATCCTTCCTCCTGAGAGGATAGGGTGCTGGACCAGGAAGTTATAGTGTTATGGTGAACAAACAACGGTTGAATTTGAAACAGCTGCCCGTCTGTTTCCAGAAATGATCCAGGATGACGAAGGTTGCTTTATATATGAAAAAGGTCTATCATTCCTATCGTGTACCCTAAACTGTCGTTGCACCCTGTTAAATATAGGAACCGGTTAACCATCTTCTCTACCAAATAACAATAACCCGGAACATGTATATAACACTACTGGAGTGAGGGTGAAAAAGTAACACAAAATTAGGTGAAGAACAATAACGCGAAACTATTAGGTCTATGAGAAAGGTGCTTGAACTCTAGAATGGAGGAACGTCTACCGTCTGCAGTTTACTTCCTTCGTCTCTGGATCACGCATACTTCTGGTTTCGTCTATCTCTAGACATATGTTGACCACCAGATTAATCCCGAATCAACATTCAGGATTATAATGCGCCACGCTAATCGGTGTTTGCTGCGTTTCGCTGAGGCGGTTGCGATTAGTCATCTCAAGCCAGCATAGTGTGTGCAAAAATAATTATATGTAAGGCTTAGACTCCCATGGACCTAACAGTTTCGCATTGTTGTTCTTCACCTAATGTGCTATGTTATTTCTTCACCCCACCCCAGTAGTGTCATATATATGTTCTTGCCTATTGTTATTTGGTACTGACGAGGCAGTACGAAATGCTACCGTCTACCACTGTCTGTCTTCTTACTGCTTTGTTCAAATTTATAAAGGGAACCAACTGTTTCAAATCTTCCCTACCTCAACATTCAACATGAAATCGACGATACCACCATGGCCACGTAAAAATACTTTGATCAGTAGTGTTCTAAAAAAAATATTGAGTGTCTTGACAGATTCTGAGAAAGGGTTCAAAGGCAATATCTTGTGGTTTGCAAAGGAAATACCCGTCAGCCTATCATCTCGTACGGGGTATCCGTTGATATTCAGTAAATATTATACAGCATCATATGTAGCATACAGTATCATATCGTACTTTTCATCAGTCAGATTTGAAAAGAACCGTATGTTTACACAACTGTTTTGCACACACGTGCGTTCAAGCCACTCAAAAATATGGGCCAATCTACTTAATCAAGCGCATTCTGTGGGAGTGCCAGGTAGTAGTCAGCCTTATAAGAAGAAGTGTCCCAACAGTCCAACGGATAGCTAACTCGGTTAATCATTTGCATAACGTAAGTGAGCAAACAACAACAAAATGCGTGGGACCAGAGATATGATGTCAGTATTGCCAACAAACTGACCGAAGTCAGATTGTTGATAAGTCAGTGATTGTGTAATCACCATTGATCATAATTGCTCGTTTCATTAAAGTCAACGGGTGTCGCCTGCTACCTTGAAACATTCGTAAACACACAACTCAATGTTTGTCAATGTCATTGGTGGTATTAGTGTGTCATTGTCAACGATGCAGATGCAGCTGGCTGCTTAGATACAATTACGTTCCACGGTACACATTTATAGAAATTTTTGAGCAAAATTTCCAATTACGATTACAATAGAAGGTGATCGTTCTCACAGTCAGTTCATACATTAGTTCATTCATAACGGCCATAACCACGGCAAGAAGATAGTTCGGCCTAGATTAATGTTCACCTCAACAGTGACATCGAATATTTTAGGGGAAAAAATGGTCAAAAGGAAATGGAACAATTAAATAACATGGAGATAAACAGAGAAACAAAAAACGATGCGGATGCACACATGCCAGACACCGCTACAGCTGTTTGTCTCGCATAGCACTTCCAAACAACAGTTTGGATGTGTGCAAGTCCTTCAATGTAATAAGTAGCAATTATATACATTACCCAACGGGACAATCAATGTATTCAGTTATGGAGACCACATCATTGTTTAGGCACTCTGTGGTTTTGCTCAATTATCGTCGATCTTGGTAAGTAACACCCGGTGCAATTAACGCCCAAGTGACATATGCAGCACGTAACAGAACCACAACAAGCTAAGCATTTTTATTAGTCGATCAATGCATAGTGTATCCCGAGTCTTTGAAAGTACGCGCCGATGAACAACCGCGCCGCTCACGTGATCATTTCACGTGATATGGACTGATTGAAGTAGACAACGAACAGCAAACGGGGCTGGTCTGTTGATCTTGTAGTGACCAGAGATCTTGTGGCTTCTCTAAGGATCCCGGCTGCGAACGTGTTTTCCCGCTTGTCTGTTCTGTACGCATTATTCTGTGTACGTCCGCTATAGGAGGCCTGATACAAACTCAGTGTCACTTTCTTCCGTCATGCAACTAATTGCACGCAACGAATGCCAGCCATTTCCCTAACTATTCATTTGTCATTCCATTTTTCAAAGTCGTTTGCCCGAACCTTTTTGAGCGTTGATTAACGCACTCGAAGGTTCCACGGACTTTTAGTATGGCGCGCTTTTGAGTGTCGCCGAGTAAGCAGTAGCCCACATCGTGCTTCTTTTCTTCCTTCTGGTTGTTACCATTGGTCCCATACTAGGCTAGAGGTAACTGCTTATCGCATTTCCAAACCTTGCTGGAAGTATGTAGTTTGTTGCCAAACCCTACTGCGTTCCTCAGTTTGATGCCTGCTGGGACTACGTTTCGACTGTTTTTCAGGAAAGGCGTTTTAAACTGTCAGTGGACGAAGGTCTAGTGCATACCCATATGTCCACTACAACCTTTTCTCATCAAAAGGTTCACGTCTTGGAGTCGCAAATTGAAACATATTGCGTGTAAACAACATAAAGCCTTTTCTACAGTGACAAATGGACGTCTTTTCAGAGTCACACATGGAGCCGGAAAATGGCCACATCACAGCTTGGTGAGGTTCAAAGTCGACTACATACTTGTACGTGATTCGCAAAACAGTGGGACTGAACTTTGGATAGTTTGACTTTTAGGTTTCTATATCGTGTGTTCAGTCCAGTTCAGAAATTTACGTCAATTAACTAAAACCGGTTTATGATTGACTACAACTACCTGAGGTAATGTACAATTGAGTGTTTGGTATCAGCACTTGCTAAGCTGGAGCGATCAAAAACGTACATCTTTTCTGTACGTTTAGATGCAATACTCTGTGATCCTGCCAGTGACTTGCTGATCATGAGGTTTACTCACCAACACATGGCTATGACTTTGTAGTTTGTTTTGGGATTTACATTTGATATAACAGAACTTACCGGCTAATTTGACCTCGTGTAACGATGCAGCGAGATATGTCAAGGTGTAAATCGTGCAGCACAGTGCTACATAAGTCATGTTTCATAATTATCGATCGTCTACAGGTACAATTGGCCAGTGTTGTATCTAGTTTTTTTTTAGCAAAAGCACATTCGCCCTAGGTAAGGTGTTTGTTTCAAACAACTCCCGGAACTGGTATATACAGCTTTGTTGAAACTGTTCTGCGGTTATTTGGTTTTGGCCTGTATACTGTTGAATTCAGGTAGATAGAAGCACGATGGGGATTGTATTCGGTAGCTTCCGATGATGCGTTCATTTGTGAGTGCGACAAGTACAACACACTGAAGCAATTACTGACATGTATCCAACTTTGGCGGTTAACACGCTCGTTTTTTAACCCAGCAGTAACGGCAAACTATTTGGCAGTGACTACTATCGGTTGCTTGATGAGTTTAGGATAGATGGAAAGTTTCAGACTACACGAAAAGCCTGAGTGAGATCAACTCAGTGACCTGTGTCGGCTGATATTCAACGGAAATCAATCTGAGAACTCCATACATGCAGTTTTAAGATGTCTTCACATTTGAAATACCAAGTCGGCAGCAAGTGTTGAAAAACGGATGGGAGTGACCAACTCCAGAAATAAATAATTAAGAAGATTTATGCCTTATATTTGTTGAGGATTGTTTATACTATTCCCTGACCAGTTCGGTTACCATTACGGGCAAATTAATCTATGAACCCTATTCGTTTGAATGTTCATATTAACGAGTCTAAAAAAGAAAACAGCTGTAATGAGGTAATTGTATGACTTTTAATTTACTTCAGGTAACTAGTGCTTTCCGGCTAAACCTCAAAGACTTTCTGGAAAAGTGCGAGGATCCTCAGAACGATTCATTCAACCATGTGAGTCCATAACATGCACTATTAGGCTGTCCGTGAAGAAATCTGCTTCGACTATACTGAACTTCATCTCATAAGTGTTCATAGGTGTAATTTTGTGTGACGTAGGTTTAGACTTAACCGTTAGAGTGAAAATTTTCAGAACAAAATCGACTTGTAGTGACGAAGGTACCATTCAGGTGAGATCGTAAAGCGACCGTTACAACATTCGATTACCTTGCATTCTGTTGAATGTTTTTCAAACGAATTTTTAATATGAATTTTTAGATCTAAATATCAGGCCGCGTAGAGTTGTGCACTTTCTGATGATTACTCCAACACCCTTGGGCTAAAGTCATTAAGTAAAAATTCCGGTTGGGTGTCAGTGTGAATTTTAATCGATGTTCCAAAACGGATAACAAGGTATGATGAATCACGGATTACATGAAAAACTGTCTTTTAAGGGAAGGGAACTGACAAAGGTCTCTCTCAGCAGTTCGGGTTAGAAGACATTCAGTGGATTTCTTTTTGAAAGAATGAGACAAACTCAGCACAACGCGTAAACGACCTCATATCGCAATGTAGGTGAAGTGCTCTAACCTCAGGTAGTCGTAAAATATTAGGGTGATGGTGAGGAGGGGTGTGAGCTAGACAGGGCACGCACTCCATTTTTCACAGACTTAGTCATAATTCACTGGTGTACAGTGGGTATTCTCTCCACTAGGATGTTTATCACTAGAGGTTGTCAGAAAGTGTTCGATCTTCTGTACCACACTACATTTTTACTATTAGCCTAGTTCGGACTGTATGAGGAATATCACTGGTGAAATAATTCGGGTTATATACAGTTGATAGCTAAACAGTCAACTGATATGGAGACATGGAAAAGTGTAGTCCGGATATCCTAGAGTAAAAAAGTTATAATACGAGACCAAGATGGTAATGGCCTAGCGGATAGCTTAGAGAAAACGAAAGAAGCAATTAGATTCATGATTCGAAGAAAGATGTACACGACTGCTTAACAAACAAAGTGCGGATCAACTGGGATCTTCCATTCGTGTGCGACTTCACAAGTTATGTTCACATATGAACAACGATGTTTTCGTTCAACAATCCCGATATGTAGCCACAAATCATGGATCAAAAAATGCTGGGAAAATTGTGTTGGGTAAATTCTATTTTTATTTGGCAAACCTGACGTTTTAGACTGATTGAGGTTGACAAGCCAATGAGTGTAATGTCTGGAAATAAGTTGTGTACATCAAATGTTTTTGTTTCGGAGGTTGAAAACTTCATACACCTTTTGATTGCTGGAGAGTAAACCTGTTTTTGCAGGATAGTATTGTCCTCATTAGGAACAACACTACTGCAAAATTACTTATTCACAGGTGTGGTGTAGATAAAGTGGTCACAGATACTGAATTTGTTATGGCAGCTGGGTGGTACAGACGTTACGTTCCAAAGGCAAGAAAACAGAACATATTCACGTCTGGTTAGTGAGTTATCTTTTAGAACATGTTAATCTGGTGCTATCCATCTAGCAATCTTCGATATTTCAATGGAAAAAGCAGCTTAGTTCTGACAAACGTTTTTCTAGATGACGGCAAACACCTTCTGGCAGAATTATAACATAAAGGCCTACTGCTCTAATCTTGTCAGAAAATTTTTGCACCCAAAAGTGGTGTAGATAAAAACACCAACATCAGCAATAATAGCAGCCATCAGCCTGGCAGGAAGGCACTGTGGCTCTGACCGCCGCTCACTTCAACACTGACGTAGAAAGTTGAAAATTAATAAAAGACTAAGCGGAAAAACTAGAAATGGTATGGATGCAGGTAAGCCATTGACGGCGACACACCACCATCTTGGATAGCATTTCTAACCAGCGATTTGAGTGATCACGAGGACCCCATCCAGAGAGGTGACACCTACCCACTTTGCTCAGTGAAGCAGTTAGGGTTTTCACACTTCGTGACCACGTTGTTGCTTGACCACCGCGTGGTTTTACCCAACTGTAGATGTTCTCGGTAAAATGAAAACAAAGTGCTAACAGGGTCGTCATCCCTTCGATTTCAAACAAGATACAATATTATAATGCTTTCATTAAAATGTTGACGGAAACGAGGTAATAACGCCTGTCTGTTCGTTACGCCATTTACAGATAACCGAAGCATTTGCAAAACAGGAGGCAAGCCTACAAATAGTTGCCGGCCCAACAGATTCCAAGGATTTGAAACCAGAATTTGTCAGTCAATACATGCTTAGACTGTGCGCTCAAATTGCTCGGCCAGCCGTAAGAATATTCCCAGTCACGCAAATAGATTTCGGGACCGTGTTTGTGGGAGATGTTGGAATGAGCGAACTACGTGTGATAAACGACAGTCGGATGCGAACGTTTTGGTACATCACTTCGGAAGAAAAAGGTATGCAAGTTCATTCATAATTAGACGCAGTAGCTTCTGGCGAGTGGGAGGATTTCGGCCACAGAGTCGAATATGTTACTGGACCACATGTTTCCAGAAGTTGGTAAAATGTATGACAAAAAATCCCTTTTCAGAAAAGAGTAACTCTAAAAGACAAGATCAGAATACGCCAGATGTTAGAGGATACAGTATGTCCCTCAATGAAAAGTGCCTCCTGCAGAGCACAAAAGTGTTTCTTCCGTTGTGAAATTTTCTCTGGAAGGAACCAGTAAGAAATCCGCCTGGTAGTTTGCTACATGGTGACAGAGATACTTAACCTGAACCATCTAAACAGGGCTGCTGTTAGTACGTTAAATTATAATAAATCACCTGGAGTAGAGTATACATCCGATTGACCCTAGTTTATAGCTTTTCACGACTGCACAGTCGTCATACAGTAATGAACGATCAAACGCTAAGGAAAACGTTTATAATATCTACATGTTGCTTGCAGTAAAACGTGGACGACAAACTAATCGGTCAAGCATTATCCAGCGGTGCGTCAGCATTAGGCACCGTCGAGCAGCTAAACCCAGAAAAGTCAAATTGCAAGGATTCGAACTCAGGCTATCTCAGTTCGTGGAAAATCGTAATCACGCACTTGTCTGTGTACAGAAGCAGCTTAGTAAGAGCAGTACGAGGAAGAACTTAAATTATAATATCATAGTTAGCCGCTTAGTAATTTAAGAATTCCGGTCAGCTTCCGGCTGAAGATCCTTCACTTTATACCCCAAACACAACAGCCGAGTCAATAATCTAAGGGGCTTGGATACAAAAGCAGAATTTGATTTTCAAGGTGCACGTTCATTCACAAAAGGTCATGTTTGAAGAGTATCGCCTATCTTTCTCTGCGGCTAGTTGATAAGTGTCGGTGTAGTGTGGTTCAGGGAACAAAACTAAGGTTAAATAAGCCTTAGACTACCCGAGTACGGATCATATTTCAGATTACCGGATCAACTTGGGAAGAATTTTCATGAATGCCACAGTGCGTCTTGACAATCGCTGCTGAGTTCAGTGTGCAAACATATTGGGTTCTGTCCAACATGACTGCAGTACTGTTTATTTCTAGGGGAACGGGGCTCATTTTAAGCGCTGAAAACTGTTTTCAGCCGGCTTAGCTAACGCAAACTGTTTCTTACCCCAATAAAAACGGTTATTGGGCGGGAGTGTTCAATAAATTTGTCAACTCTCTCAAGGGCGATCGATAGTCAGATGATTGTCTGTTCTTCCCAGAAGCGGGATTTATACCTCAGTGTACATGAGGCAAATGTGCTGACCAGTACGTCAATGATGTTACTTTAGACGAGATCAAGTTGTTGTATCGAAACGAAACCTGTCGTGTTAGGCTGGAAGTAATGCCGAATGTGAAAGCTATAATTAACTGAGAGTTGCATTCAATTAATTTGAACCAAATGCCCCATCACTTATCTGCAATAAATGTCATCTTTTTCGAACTATATCTATATGCTTAGTTGTTTACATAATGTACACAATTTCACTACACCTAGACAATCTTTTCACATGAGCGTCATAGATTTGGGTGAACAAAAACGAATCGAAATGAAAGATATCTGAAGAATTCTGGCCAATCAACTTCAAGTGCATATGATCAGAACGGATCAATACTATTAAAGCATTGGCTAATGATATTCGGGCAGCGAGACAAACAACTTATTCTCCATATGCTGCTAACAAGAATGTCCGTTCAAGACCGGAATGAATAATCAATTATTCCTTTACGCTTGTGGAGGACATTATAAATTTGCATACAGTCATGATCACGATAACGTTTTCGATCAAACTTTGATAATCGTTATGGGGCCTATCTTCTGGTTCTGTACACATTTGAACACAATCGAAAACTTGAATACAAGGATTCGCTTTCGAGTTCCTAATAAAGTATGACATTAGTTTACCCCCAGGAAAGTATGATATGTACACAGAAGAGTAACGTTTGCTGTCGTCTTTAGGAATGTGTGTTATTTATGGATTATTGCAGTCTGATTGATGCGGAAGTTCGCTTATAATCAGCGGCCGACAGATTACCGGCGACCGAAAATGAACTGTGGCTGCAACAATGACGGTTTCCGTTGCCATCTTTACTACACAGAGACATTATGCAGAGCACAATGGAAATGTATGCGTGTGAAACTTGAGTTTCTGTGTAAGGTAGCCGTGAGCAGATGGGAGATGAGCCGAATAACCGACTATCGTAGATAACGTTTATTATTCTGTTCAAATGGAACTGCACGATATCATGAGCTATGAATTTCTTTAAATCATAATCAGATAACTGGTATACTGGAGTGGATGCTGGCGATTTTCTTGATACACGGAACTTACTAGAAAACTATGTCGAACATGTACATACGCAGTGACGATACCGTGCTAACAATTAAACTTACAGTCATTTCTCACTTTCTATATTGTAGATACCGTACTGGTTGACGACAGTGAAAGATCTCTGCTCGATACCCAATGTTCTGGTGGAGAAACTTTAGTCAGTTGGCAAACAGATCTCAAACAGAAATCAAACGAAACAAGACCATTCTCGTCCGGCGGAGCATTCGACATAGCACCACACTCCGGCCTACTAGAAGCGCTGTCAATTGATGCAACCCAGCATGTGGCCAGCGTAACAATTCGATTCAAGCCGACGTGAGTAACCTTGTGGTAGACCTAATAGTCATTGTTGTCCATTTAGATCATACGAAAAAAAGAGTGAAAATGAAGGCTGCCAAATGATAGGCGTTACTGAATACAAAATAATTATTTTGATACTTATATATACACCACACGTAAGGTCACATGACTGGTGAATGCTAGAAGGCTTCCCACACCTTAACAAAGGTGATCCAAGTAGCCACCTCTCGAGTCACTGATCATGATTGACAGTTGGGTGTCACTGCCACTAAACACCATATGCATCTGTACATATCAAACACAGAACAGCGACTAAACTCGTTGCCGGCTATTCATCCAAGGGCTAAATGCATTATATTTATATAACAATTATACAAGACAACCACTGATGAGGTAAACTGAGGAGTGATTTTATGAGATAAGATAAACCAGTGTGAAATAGAGATCAAGATGTCACCTGAATATTGAGGTTGGTCATCGTAATTCCAAACCTCGAACAAACCATCGCTGGATATACGGGGGTGGGCCATACAGATAAGTTGCAATGAATTTAGTTATAGTTGGAATTCGGAGCCTTGATGGATTCCATTCAGTAGATTGAGAAAATTTCATCAGTCACATTGACAGCATGATACAAATCCGTCAGGTGTACTAATATCGCGCCGCTGGTTGTCTTCGTTAGCCTGCTATTGAGCCCGGCTAGATGTGGTTTACAGGTTTATTCAGACAAGCACCTGGTTACGTGAACATAACGATTGATGTCACAAGGAAAAGTGAAGGAGTGTAAACGGGAGGCTGTGAAAAATTAACATAAACTTAAATGTGAGCTTGAGAAGTGGACACTTAATTTAGCCACACAAAATCTTTTATTAGTAAACTGTTGTTAGATTCTTAATGTTGATGTGATCATCACCATCAGTAACACGAACAGCAACACATCAATGGTCAGAATTGATTCCCAAGTGCCATAGAAATACAAGGAAGCTCAAGTTTGTGATTAGAAGAGGAAGCAGTAAGTAGGCTCCCGTTCCAGTAAAATGTTTGTTTAAGCCCAAATTTGTGACATTAAAGTGCACTCACAGGAATAAGATTCATGCAAAAAACGTTCACTCGGAGAAGTATACGGAAGCAGCTAAGCGAAAGTTGAATGAGACATGTAATTCATATGTATCAGAAGTTGAGGTCGTGTACATCGGTTTACCCTTCAAAGGTGATAAACATGATGTCGTGAAAATACTGCCTTACCCTCAAATTCAAATCAGTTGTTTGTTTGCAGTGTAGGCAACCTGGCGCTAAGCGCATAAGTTTAGACAATGAGTAACGATTAGCCAGTTGAGAGCAGTGGAGCAGCGAATTCTAGCCACAGCTAAAATCTTTGCCACTATCGGGACCAGAACTCCGGCCACGATTTCATGAGGTAACTGTGTTTACGATAAGTGGATTGAGAATAACACAACGTTGTGAGCAAGTTGTAATACTCTACGT